>JAMKQA010021704.1:0-14046 GCA_024699735.1 Posidonia australis
GAAGCGATCCGTCGTGAAGTTGAAAGAATTCTCTTCCACCAACAAGGCGTAGCTGCAGGGATTGAAGCTCCAGACATGAGTGTGGTTGTTGAAACTGTTGAAGCTGACATTGAAGGACTTGAGGCCCACGGGGATCTCGGACTGGCAGCACCCCAAGCCGGAGCAGGAGTAGTTCTGCAGCTTCGTGAGGTTGTTGCACACCGACACGCACCCCGTCGAGAAGACGAAGCCGTAGCTGTCTTTCAGGTACGCCTGCGTGTCGCAGCCGGTCACGACGAACCTGTTGCGGTCGACAGAGTAGCTGAAAGGACTGCTTCTCAAGTCCCTCGCCATACGATTCACTTGCCGTTTGCCGTCTTTATAGAAGCACTCACTGTTCGAGGAGCTGGAGGCGGGGCAAGCGCGCCTCAAGTAGGATTTGTCGAGGCTGATGCCGCCCGCTAGCAAGGGACCGGAGGCACGCATTAACTCATCACACATTGGTTGGCGATCGATTGGTTCCTGGCCGTCTGTCTGTGATGGTGGTATGGGTGTGTGGGATATATATATATATATTAGCGGGTCCACGAGTCCACGGGTCTGGATATTTTTAGACCCAGACCCGACCCAATAAGTGAGCGGGTCTAACGGGTCCGGGTCTACGGGTCCACGGGTCTGAAAATCAAGACCCAGACCCATGGGTCTGGGTCTAGACCCGACCCATTGCCGCCCCTATATGTATGTTGTGGAGTGGCTTGGAATTTTATTGTACTGGACGTGACTGAAATTTGAGGATGGTGTGTTCCAATTTGTTAAACAGGTTTCTTGAAATTTTATTATTGCATCAATTGTGAGCTTTGAGGATGATGTGTAACAAATTGTTAAACAGTACGCACGAGACATTGTTCATCAAGAAAACATTGACCACCTGGGCAAAGTCGGATGAACTGGTTTCAGTTTCACTAAAAATGGTCCTCCCATTGTCTATTGCTCCTGATAGGCAAACAGCGGGCTAATTAGCACGTTTAATTAGTTTCACTAAGATGTCACCATCGAAGTTCCAACAATCCATGTTACATAGAGGATAATACAATGCACAACATGTATCTCCATCAACCTCAGCATTCCCTTTCATCATGCTGTACCATCATGGATGACCAATTAATATCTCTGAGTTTTTACATCATTTCTTATACATCGTTTTATTCTAGGGAAGAGAAGTGGGAAACCATGCTCTCTCTTTAGCTTTCATACCATCTAGTAGTTGGGTTACCATTGACACTCCATATTTGCATGGGCTGTTGAACAACAAATTGTCTACAGTAAAAATGAAATGATGGTAAATCAAGATTAGTTACAAATGTCTGTAACCACTTGATCTAGTGGTGAAGTCTCTTTGTGGTTGTACGAGAGATCGGGAGTTCAACTTCTACGGACATCATATATATTACATCACTTGATGGTGGTTTCTCATAGTCAAGTGTTTGAGTGTAATATATATCAATTATTGTTTACAAAAAAAAAAGATTAATTACACATCCATTTTGATACTAATATGGCCATTTTGGTGAACAGGATAATAGCACAAGGAAGCTGGACATTTCCCTTCTTTTTTTTTTACCCATGTGAAATAAAATTGATACCACCAACATTGTAGATTAAATATTCTATTTCGAAGCTTTCTTGTTCACATCTATTCATCTCTTGTGGTTTACCCTAGATTTAAGGAATTTGCATAGTAAATGGCTCCTTTAGTTCCATTCAAATTGAAAGACTAAAAAACATGTTACAGCTGCTTGCATGGAAGAAGAAAAAAAATTGAAGCTGTAAGTATCAACTTCTCCAAGTTTACTGGACTTAAACAATGTGGACTGTAAGTATCAACATAAAGGTTCAGTTAATTCACCTAAATATAAGTGCTCCGGCGAAAAATAAAAACAGTGCTCCGTCTCACTGCATCCATTGATCGTGTTCTTTTCTCCTTGAGATCTATGGCCGGTCGACGCCTACCTTCGGGTCGTCGAGATCCCTACAATCTCTGCTCGTGTAAAGCCACGTTGGGGAACGCGCATGGTGAGAGCGTCGGGGTTGGGGCGGCGCTACTTCAGATGGTAACTTCTGTCCCTCTTTCTCCTCCGACATGCCCTCCTCGGGGCAATCAGAAGAGGAAGGCTTTTGCTTCTCTCGCTGAGTCGGATGAGGGGAGTTCTCTAGCTTCTCTCCCTGACTCCTCTCGGAGAAGACCTCTCTCGGATGAACCCAGATCTTCCAAATCTGGCATCCTGGCGATTTTCTTTGGCTCTACCCCTTGCCTGAGCCTCTCTGTTAATAATGATGCGTATATTTCTATGGATTGTTGCTTTATATTCAGATCTTTATCCCAGTGTTGGTTAAATACGATGGTTACATGTTTTTTTGGTGATGCCATCATTGATGTATATGGATCTGAGATAACTAGATTTTTAGCTTCCTCTAGTTGTGGTTTCTCTGGTTTTTACGACGTGATTGGATTGCCTTTGGTTTTTAGATCAGTTTTGGGGATTTTTCCCCGAAATATTGGTGGATCTTGTTCTTTTCCTTTGCATACTGTCTGTGTGGATCCCATATTTCATTCCGATCCTCTGGCGACCCCTTTCCAGCCGGTGGGCCGGCGGAGAGAGGCTTCTGCAACTTGCAGTGGCGTGGCTGAGACGTCTGGTCTCGCTGACCCCTCGTACTCCGTGTGGGGGTATCCCGGTTTTTCCCTCCTGTCATTCACGAGGATTATAATATTTCTAGGGGTAAAGATGGAGGGTTTGTGGAAAATTTCGCGAGTGATAATTTAAATATTCTTTTTTCTCGTCCTTTCGCTGATTTGGTGGGGCCCCAGGGATCAAGTCTGGCAGACGAGGCGTCGGTTTCGTCTGACCCTTGCTCTCCTCACGTTTTAATTAACGAGGGGGTCTCTCTATCTGGGGATGGTTCTTTCCCCCACTACCTTGAAAACTCTGACATGGCGCCGAATTTTTTGACCTCTATCTCTCCGACAGAGATTTCGCCTGACAACTGTAATAATTTTTCTGATTTTGGGTGCGGTGGCTCGCGATTTGCCGCTTTGAATCCCTCTCCCTCATCCTTTGAGGAAACCCTAGACTGCAACACTGGTTCCCCGGGGTGGACTCTAGTGGCAAAGAAGAAGCACTTCTCGTCCCTACTGGTACGTTTCTGTAGAAAAAATAATCGTTGCTTTTTGTGTGGTCTGCGTGGCCATATAAAGAGCAACTGTAAGTTCTCAGGGGCTTGTTATAGATGTAAAGTTTCTTCTCATTCGGTAGCAATTTGTGATTTTTTCCAGGAATCCAGAGATCAATCTTCTATGGCTGGGTTGTCCCCCCAAAACCCGATTGTCATTTATCCTACTGACGCATCTTGTGACCTTACAATCCATTACTCCTGCTGTGCCATAGTCACAGACCATTCCTCCCGTCTTACTCTGGAGATGTTATCCCAACACATACTCACTAGCTGGCCCCTTCATATTAAAATAGAAATCTCTGATTTCTCCCATGGAAAATTTCTACTGAAATTTCCTTCCATTAAAGATAAAAATGACATCCTGAGTCGATTTGGGTCCTCCCTTCATTCACTATCTGCTTCCTTTGTGCACTGGATGCCCAGCTCTAATGTTGTGCTATCCCTTATGGAAGAAGGGACTTGGATCAGGCTGGAAGGCATCCCTCACCACTTATGGTGTATTGAGGTATTCCATCGGTTGATTTAAGATTTTGCTGAGCTCATTGAGGTAGACTTATCTATCGACAGAGTCAAATTTTTGGAGTTTGCTAGGGTAAGGATTAAGCTCTTCTTAGGAAAAGAATCCCTGATGTGAGATTCTTCTGTTATGGGAAAACTGTCTATCCTATCAAATATCGACTTAGTTGGGACCTCTGTTCTTCTTCCTCCCCTTCATCCTTAAAGACTTTTCCTACTTGGCCCAAACAGTCCTCCCAGACCTCCTCCTCTAGGAATCTAAACCCAGTTAGGAAACTTTTTAAAAAAGGTTGGCGTGGCAATGTCAGTGGAAAGAACCAACAAAGTTCCAAGTCCCAGTGGAAATCTAGGAAAAATGTTTGGATGAGACCCTCCTCATCCCCTTCCCCCTTGCCCTTACCAAATGAGTCAGCTGGGTTGTTACCCACTCCTGCAATTCCAGCAAATCTTGCAGCAAAACCTGTCCCTTCTATCCATAGAAATTCTGAACCCTGTGATGTTGACCCCAAGTGGGTACAATCTGAAATAAAGGCTAGGAACTTTTCACTGGCAAAGTTCAGAAAGGTCATGGCCATCTACGATTGCTTGGACCAGGAGGAATTTGACTCTACATACTCCGAGAAGCCTGCATCTAGGCCCCCTACTCCTGTGCATGCTCCAGGTGAGAATTTACACACTACTCATGAAAACTTTACTGATTTAAGTCATATCTCTGTACCAAGTAATTTTTCTGATGCTTGTACTGATAATCAGCTACCCTCTGGTACACAAGGATCTTTTCCTGAGGATCCTTTGATTTGGGAATCTTATGAGCATTTCAAATGCTTTTGTAATAAAATTGGTATTTCTTTATCCTCTAAAGAAGATTCAATTGTATTTTTTAATCAAATAAGAAAGGAGCAAGGCAAAGAGTTTGTCTTGTTGGAAGACCCCCAGGGTCCCTTGGATGGGGGGGTTCTTCTGTTTAACTATAAACATTTTTTATGATTATAGCAGCCTGGAATATTAGAGGCATGGGGTCTGGGCATAAGAAGCGAGAACTAAAGGAATTTATTGCATCTAACAGATGCGATATCATTATTGCTAGTGAAACCAAGCAGGAAGAGTTTCCTGAAAGGTGTTTAAGATATGTTGGAGGCCATAAAATTAACTCTTGGTCTCTGGTCCCCTCTGTTGGTGCTTCAGGGGGGATACTGATAGGGTGGGATAGCAGGCAATACAAGGCTATCAGTTGCCTCCCTTTCAGTTTTAGCCTTACTATAAATTTTGAATATCTGGATAATAATCTGGTCTAGTGGCTTACTGGGGTGTATGGTCCCTGCGACCACAGTATGAAACCCATCTTCATGGAAGAATTACACCATATAGGTACTATGGTCAATAGTTGCTGGCTACTGGGGGGTGATTTTAATGTAATAAGATTCCCTAGTGAACATTCCCTTATTATTTGCAGCAGTAATCACATGGATAGCTTTAATCACTTTATTGATCAGAATTCACTGATAGACTTATCACCAAATAACTTCTACTTTACCTGGTCTAACTTTCAAGAAAACCCTGTAATGGTTAAGCTTGATCGTTTCCTTATGTCTCAAGGTTGGTCAGTGAGCTTTCCAGACTCTATCTGTGCTGGGAAAGCCAGGATAGTATCTGATCATATACCTATCCTCATTAACACTCAATCCCCCAATTGGGGCCCCATTCCTTTTAAATTCTACAAATCATGGTTGTCCTATGAAGGCATAGAACAAGTTATCAAGGATTTTTGGGGGCAGAATGGTTACCCCCTGTCTGTTACATCACCTGTTTCTGAGTTCAGTGCTAAACTAAAGAACTTAAAAGCTATTCTTAAAAAATGGCTAGCACCAATTATAGCTTCTAGAAAGAAAAGACTCAGAACTATTAAGGTATTAATTAAGGAAATGGACAATCAAGTTGAAGACTCTGAGAAGAGAGACTGGGTTCTGAAAAAGTTATTGAGATTGGAACATCTTTCTCTCCTTAAAGAGCAAGAAGTATATTGGAGACAAAAATCTAGAATCCAATGGTTGAAAGAAAGGGATTTGAATACCTCATTCTTTCATAATATGGTTAAATGCCATAAGAGGAGCAACAACATTTCTTCTATCCTAATAAACAACAGTGTCTCCACTGCTCACTCTGAAATCTGTTGGTAGCAGAGAACCACTTTACTGGGTTATTCAATAAGGGTGTCTATCCTCATATGATTTTGGATTGGGATGCTTTAATCCCTGCAAAAGTATCCAATCCACAACAGTTAGAGACTCCCTTTGAGGATGAGGAAATTAGGAGAAGTGTATTTCACCTTGCTGGGGACAAGTCACTAGGTCCTGATGGATATCCCATTTTCTTTTTTCAACACTTTTGGGAACTTATGAAGGAAGAAATAATTAATATCTTCAATGCATTTTACTGTTCAAATGACCTTGACTTTTTATCATCAGCCAATCAGACTTTCATTGCTTTAATTCCAAAAAAGTTGGGGTCCATTACGATTCAGGACTATAGACCTATCAGTCTACTCAATAGCATTTATAAAATCATAACCAAGACTTTGGCCTCTAGGTTGAATCCAGTTCTTAACTGTCTTGGATGCATCACAGTGTGCATTTCTAAAAGGGAGGTCCATTGGGGATTGTTTCCTGATTACTCAGGAAACCCTTCACTATATGAAGTCTTCAAATATTAAAGGTTATTTATTGAAAATAGACTTTGAAAAAGCTTTTGATAATGTCAATTGGAGTTTCCTTCCTCCTGGATTCATTATCAGGCCTGGGTTTTGGAGATAGGTGGATCATGTGGATTAGAATGTGTATACAATCAGCAAAATTTTCAGTATTAATCAATGGTTCACCTAAATGATATTTTGGGGCAACAAATGGGCTAAGGCAGGGTGATCTTCTGTCCCCTCTTCTCTTCATCATTGCAACAAATGTTCTGAATGCAATGTTGAAGCTTGCACTGAGGAATAATTTAATTGCTGGGATTACATTTCCCAATGATGGGCCTTCAGTGGTTAATTTACAATATGCTGATGATACTCTTTTATTTCTGACTGATAATAAGGATAATTTGATTAATGTCAAAAGAATTCTATGTTGCTTTCAGTCTTGCTCTGGTCTCAAGATAAATTTCTTTAAGTCCTCTTTAACAGGTGTGGGGGTAACCCACACTGAGCTCTTATCCTGTTGTGACATCTTGGGGTGTGAGAAGTTAGATTTACCTATTACATATCTTGGACTGCCATTGCACTTTAAAAAAGCAAATGCTTCTCATTAGGACCCTGTGATTGAGAAAGTTTCTAAGAAGCTTTCTTTATGGAAAGCAAGACACCTATCACTAGGGGGTAGACTCACCTTGATAAATGCAGTGTTGTCAGCTATTCCCACTTACTATTTATCTGTACTTCATTTGTCTTCTAAAGTTGAGAAAAAATTAGATGCTTTAAGGAGTAAATTCCTATGGAACTCCTTAGGTAATAATCAGAAAGGGAGACATCTCATTAGATGGTCACACCTATGTAGATCCAAAAGGCAAAATGGCTGGGGAATAATCAATCTAAAAAACTTTAGTGCTGCTCTAAAGAGTAAGTTAATATGGCAATTTTTCTCTAAGGATTTCCATCCTGGTTGGAAGGCACTGGTTAAGTCTAGGTATTTTCATAGGGGCCCTGGTGCTTTACAAAACTCTTCTACTGCTTCTTGTTCTCCTTTGTGGAGCTATTTAAAGCAGGGATTTCCATTCTTTAATTGCTTCACCTCTGTAGTGCCTGGCAATGGCAGCAACACTATGTTCTGGAAACAAAAATGGTGCAATGACTGTCCTTTATATATTGCCATGCTTGAACTATATTGGGTAGCTAGATTTTAAAAAGCTACTATAAAACAAACTGTGGACTATTTCCACAGAAATTTTAACAGATTGTTTCTTCTATCCCATTGTGACACTGTTAACTCCAGTTTGCTTCAGGAACAGTTGGAAAAGTTTGTTATTATGCAAACTTTATTGTTGGGTCTTGAAGATGATAAATTCATTTGACTGCCATCCAATGAAAGCCCTTTCTCTGTTAAGGTAGCTTATAATATTTTAAATGATGAGGGAATTCGTAATGGATTCTTTCAGTGCATCTAGGCCAGTGCCACTCCATTAAAAGTCAAGCTTTTTGCATGGTTAGTAATTCAGAATAAGAATTTGACAAAAGCAAATTTGTTGAAAAGAGCATGGGCTGGATCTCCATTATGCACTTTTTGTTTAGTGAGCTTTGAACATAACAATCATTTGTTTCTAAATTGCTCTTTTGTTAGAAAGATTTGGGATTTCTTCTTGGCCTCAGCTTTATATCCTGGGTATTTTTCTATGGCAGAATTATTTTTATCTGCCCCTCATCTTAAATACTATCTGCCTTATTCTGGTTGGACTATGTTGCTTCAAGTCATCCTCTGGTTAATTTGGAAAGAAAGGAATAATATGATCTTCAGAAATTCTTGTAAATCTGCTTTTGCTATTATTTGTGATATTATCTATTTGATGAATCTCTGGATAGATAATCTTGTTGCAGGATTTGAGAAGGAGGAGATGAGGCAATTTATGTCTGCCATGGCTTCTCAGCCACTTGATTCCTCCAATCTTTCTAACCCCTCTACCTCCAGAATCCATTCTGGAGCTGAATCTATGCCCCTTGCTGACTCAGGGAGAGGAACTCTGCCCCCTGATGATATCTAATTCTCTTTCTGAACAGCTATTATTGCATAGCATTTTTGGTGTAATTTTTGGACAATATTTTTGGGCTGCTTGCCAATGGGATTGTAATTTTAAATACAGTACAATGTTTTTCTTACCTGGCATTTAAAGCCGATGAAAAATATATAATATCTAAACTTTTACCAAAACATAAAGGTTCAATTCATTGTGATGTATCACCAACTGTTCCATTAAATTCTATTAATTAAAGTCTCAACAAATGACAACAATAATGACAAGCTACAACAGAACTATATAGGCGAAAGATACTTCAAATGTAAAAAAATTTGAATCAACATAATGTCACTATTCGAACCAATTCCAGATAAATCTCTCGTTTTCAATCAATTCGTCATGAAAACTGTGAACGCTTTCTTTATATCATTTCTATAAATATATGTCTGTATTGCTTAAACATGGTGTACACTTGTCAAGTTCTATTTCATCTTGCAAACTTTGACTACCTTTAAATTTTATTTCAATGGTATTTTCTTCTTCATTTTCATTCCAATTTGATCGTGTACTCCCAACTACATCTCCTTTCTCCCTTATTGTGCCTATGAAACAAAAAATTCACAAACTTGGATTAAAAAGACAAGTTAACAACAAATAGGGAAGCATTAACTTGGCCCAACGGAAAGTGGACAATTCACAAAGGAAAAAATATGTGTTCCTCTGCAACTATGAACATATTTTTTTCAAAACCTGAACATATGTTCATAAAAAACAAAACAAAAAAATACGGAAAGGGATTTCAAAACATGAACATATTTTTTTCAATTCATAAAAAACGAAACAAAAAAAAATGTTCCTACATGTCGCAAAAAAATAGGATTTTTTCAATAATGTGTTCCACTGCAACTATGAACATATTTTTTTTAATTCATAAAAAATGAAACAAAAAAACAGACAAGATTCATACAGATCATATGTTCGATAGTGACGGCAAGTGATTTTGCGACAACGACGATGAGATTTTTCATGCAGACAATGATGGCAGACGGCTCTAGACGTAATTCATCTCCACGGTGCATGTCTGTGAGAGTCGATGGAAATGGAAAAGGAGAGCAGGCAAAAGGGAAGAGAAGAAATGATAAGGTTTTTGGGTTTAACACATGGAGAGTAACAGGAGAGAAAGAAAAATGCCCAAATATGATTTGATGAAGGAAGGGAAAAAGGAAAGGAGGAAGAGGGGAAGGGAAGAAAGAGAAAGGATTTTAGATTAGACACAGGAAGGAGAAAGCAAAGGGAAAAAGAACAGTAGGAAAGAAAAAAGTAGGGTTTTTTATTGGACACAGAAAAGAAAAAGGAAGAAGAGAAAGAAAAGAACGAAAGAGAGTAAATATGTAATTTAAATATTATTAGAATCTAATATCTACTCATGAATCTAATATTCCCTCAATCAGGGCTTCTGGGGGAATTTTAATTGGTTGGGATGATAGAGATATTATTCTGATTAACACTATTGTTGCCTCTTTTAGTTTGTCTTCAAACTTCCGAAACCACTCTGATGCATTTGACTGGTGACTTACCGGTGTTTATAGACCTTGCGACTATAGACTTAAAATCACCTTTCTAGAGGAACTATATTCCATTAGAAATAGGGTGAACTCCAATTAGGTCATTGGGGGAGACTTTAATTTGACCAGATATACTCATGAACACTCTAATAGAAGCAGTATATCTTCTGATATGAAACTGTTCAATGTCTTTATTAATGATAATCTTTTAGTGGATATTTCCCCAAGTAATTTTAAATATACTTAGTTCAACATGCAGTCACAGCCCACTATGGTAAAACTTGATCGATTTCTTCTATCTACTGATTGGGCTGACAAATTCCCCAATTCTTACTGTACGGGCCACTCTAGGCTGGCCTCCAACCATATTCCTATCTTTTTGAACACCATTCCCACTGATTGGAGCCCTATTCCTTTTAAATTTTATAAATCCTGGCTTCTGATTGAGGGATTTGTTCCCTTTATAGAAACTTGCTGGCTCCTTTCTCCACATATTTGCCTTTCTTCCTCTCCTGTGATCCGATTTGCTTTCAGACTGAAACTCCTTAAAAAAACAAATTAGATGTTGGATTAAACCTGTTAGAGAGAAAAGATACAATAGATTACTATCCATTGAGTCACAAATTGTGTTAATTGATTCTCTAGCAGAATCCTCCCACCTCCATGATACCCTAGTGATTCTAAAGAAAGATCTTCTTAGTGAACATCAGTCCCTACTTTACGAGCAAGAAGTATAGTGGAAGCAAAAATCAAGAGTTCAATGACTCCAAGAAGGAGATTTGAACACTTCCTTCTTCCACAACATGGTCACATATCGAAGGAGAAAAAATACTATCCACTCCCTGAAGGTTAGGGATGACATCACTTTTTCCCCCTCTATTATATCTAAGGAAGTGGAGGACCATTTTTATTCCCTTTTCAATAAGCCTAAAGGTTTCGCTCCAGCATTAAACTGGGACCTACTAATACCCACAAAAATTCAGCATCCTGAGAATTTGGAGGCAGTCTTCTCGTTAGAAGAAATTTACAATAACATTAAATTATTACCAGGTGATAAGGTCTCTAGCCCTGATGGCTTCCCTATATGTTTTTTCCAGCAGTTTTGGGACCTAGTCAAGTCAGATATTTTGTAAGTATTCACTTGCCTTCATACTTGCTTTGATTCTGATCTCTTAGCACCTATTAATCAAACTTTTATCGCCCTGATTCCTAAGGTGGAAGGTGCACAATGTATTAGAGACTATAGACCAATCAGTCTTGTAAATAGTTTATATAAATTAATTACTAAGACTTTGGCTTCAAGATTTTCTCCTGTTCTAGACACAATACTAGACAATTCTCAATGTGACTTTATTCAAGGAAGATATATTGGAGATTATTTCTTAGTGGCCCAAGAAACTCTTCACTATATGAAAGTGATGAACATTCCTGGTTATGTTTTAAAATTAGACTTCGAAAAAGCATTTGATAATGTTAATTAGGACTTTCTCCTGAATTCCTTATCAGGAATGGGTTGTGGCCCCACATGGACAAATTGGATCAAGATGTGCATTTCCATTGTTCTTTTTTCCATTTTAATTAATGGCTCACCTAAAGATTTTCTACAAGCTTCAAATGGATTACGCCAAGATGATCCATTATCACCCCTCCTCTTTATAGTTGTGACTAACATCCTTAATAGGATGCTTTCTCTAGCTGTGGATCAGCACTTGATCTCTAGCATCCAAATGCCTAATGATGGCCCACACATTGTTAATATACAATATACGGACGATACTATCTTATTTCTCTCAGCTACTGAGGAAAACATAGTTAATATCAAACGGATTCTATGTTGTTTCCAAACATGTTCAGGTTTAAAAATTAATTTTCAGAAATCATCTCTTTCTAGTATTGGTGTCACAATGGATGCCACCCTCAGATCTTCCAAAATTCTTGGTTGTCCCACTTCCCTTCTTCCTATCAGATATCTGGGTTTACCCTTACACTACAGAAGGGCTTCTAATTCAGATTGGGCACCTGTTATTGAAAAATTGGCCAAAAAACTTTCATTATGGAAGGCCAATCAATTATCTTTAGGTGGAAGACTGACTTTGATCAACTCAGTCCTTTTAGCAATACCCACATATTATCTTTCCGTCCTACACCTACCAGTTAAGGTGGCCAAACCTATTGATAAGTTCAGATGTAAATTCCTTTGGAAATCTTCTTCTTCATCTACTTTCCACCTAGCTTAGTGGGTTGTACTCTGCAAAGATAAAAGTCAAGGGGGATGGGGCATCATGAATATCAAAAGCTTCAACTTAGCCCTAAAAACTAAGCTCCTTTGGCAGCTACTATCAAACACTTGCTCTCTTAAATGGAAAGTAATTTTAAAGGCTAGATATTTTTCGAGATCTTGGCCAGGGGTACTTTTGAATACATCTACCGGTAGGGCTTCCCCTATTTGGCAAGAAATAAAGGCCTGTTTTAATTTCTTTAATACATTCACTACTTTTCAATTTAATAATGATCATAATACTATCTTTTGGGAAAATTGCTGGATGCGTGGAGAAAAATTAAAGAATGTTCTCCCTTATCTTTTTTAACTAACTAAATTTAAAAAAGACTTCAATTGCAAGAACAGTTGAAATTTATCTTCAGGACTTTCATAAATTATTTACTGAAACCTCTTCTTCTACCAACATTGGACCTCTACAAGCTCAAGCTGATCTATTCACAGATATTATTAACTCTATTATGCTCTGCCCTGAAGATGACACTATTGAGTGGTCAACTTCCACAAGTAAGTACACTGTCAATTCCAGGTATAAGATAATTAATGATGGTGGGATTAGATCTCATTTTTATGACCACATCTGGCATAGCTGAGCCTCTCTAAAGGTTAAACTATTTTCATGGTTGGTTCTTTTTAATAAGGTTCTAACTAAAGTAAACCTGTGTAAAAAGGGTTAGACTGGCTCTGATAGTCGTATTTTCTATAATAGTCATCAGGAATCAATCAATCATTTATTTATCAATTGTGCTTTCGCCGCAGCTGTATGGCATGCTTTTCTGCAGGGACCTTTGTATCCTGCCATTACTTCTATTGCTGATATATTTTCTTGCATTCTTCCACAGAAAGCTGATCTTTCATCTTAAGGTAGACACATTATGATTTAGGTTATTTTGTAGTCCATTTGGAAGGAACGGGATAATAGAATCTTTAGAGGAAAATGTACTTCTTCTAACACTATCACTAACGCCATTTTATCTCTTTGTCATTGTTGGTTTAACGTTTTGGGCTCAGAGTTTGAAAAGGATGACAATATCCGGACTATTACATCTCTGGAAAGTGATCGTGTTTTGGAACATACTACTCATGCTCTGCATCTGCCTAATCAGATCTCTGACAATGTAGTCCCTTCTCAGGACTAATGATCTTCAAATTTGAACTTACATATTTTTGATATAATTCGAACACTCGGTGTTAGCCTGTCGATTGGACAATTCTATTTTTATGATGGGAATTTTCTACTCCATTTGGGACTGTAATATGAAATTGATCTTGCTGTGTTTGAACTTTTAAATTATATATTGATTACCGTTTACAAAAAAAAAACTCATGAATCTTTATTTGTCAAACAGTATTTTCAGAAGTCAATTATAATCTAACTTCTAATGCATCCTCTTAAAAACTAACTTCTTGAAAAAAATATTCCAAACGGACCCATAGACCATTTTCTCAGGTGCTCTTGATCACGTGTATGTTCACATCAATGTATTGACCAATCAACCAAACAGCCAGAATCCACCTGATATGCACGCACATCGGAAGTTTCGATTGGGTCTCTTGGATTTTCGTGCTCCAATCGACTACACATGACCACCACTATCGCAAATAAAGGAAGAAATTCGTCTTCTATATATGCATGGCGAACAGCTCCATCAGCATCCAAATTAACAGAGAGAGAGAGAGAGAGAGAGAGAGAGAGAGAGAGAGAGAGAGAGAGAGAGAGAGAAAGAGAGAGAGAGAGAGAGAGAGAGAGAGAGAGAG
>JAMKQA010021705.1:0-10128 GCA_024699735.1 Posidonia australis
TTTGGAAAATGGTTTTCAAATGAATGGTTGGCCTGGTTTGGAAAATGATTTCCTAGTTTTTCTGTGTGTGGACCGAGGCAGCGTGGGACCGTGTCGTCAGGACCAGGGAATGTGACAACATTCTTGGGTGGTCGGGTGCGATTTCCCTGTTGAAGTCGTGGGGCCGAGATACATGAGGCTAAGGGGCGTCGGGTCTTGGAGGTATGAGACTCATTGACTGTCGTCTCGAGGCTAGTGTTGTGGTCCACGGGTTGAGGTGTCTTGTGGCATGACGGGGAGGTATGATACTCCTGTTGTCGCTGTGAGCACTGAGGCTCGGGTGTTGTCGGGTGGGAAGTATGACACTCCCTCCTGAGCACCGTGTGTGGAGGACGCCCTGAGGAGACCTACCCTGTGGTGGCCAGTGTGGGTGGGACACGTGCCCCGTAGCTGGTAGCGTCCTGAGAGACAGGACAGCCTTCCCAAGGAGGGGTTGGCTTCTGAGGGTTCTCCTGTGAGAGGAGAATCGCAGGACGGTGATCGCCCCTGCACAGAGTGGCTTCACCGTGGCAGTGCAGAACGCTGGGAGTGGCTCCTCGGTGGACTGCGTGTAGCCAGAGTTTAGTTGCCTAGTGCCGGACTTCACGACTCACAGTGTGTGGTTTTGGCCATTGAGGGCCGTTGTTTGTGGTTTTGGGCCAGTGGAGCCTTGGTTTGTGGTTTTGGCCAGTGTGGGCCTAGTTTCTGAGGTTTTGAGAAAAGAGTTTGCGAAAGGAATTTAAAAGAAAAATTGATTATGGTTTTGTTTCCCACGATTTTTGTGGAGTGTGTACTGGGTGACTTTGGTCACTCATGCGTTTTTCTTGTGGTTTTGTTCGCAGGTGCAGGCATGCGATTGGTTTAGCGTAGTGCATATAGTCTAGAGTCTGCTAGCCGCACACACAGATTCCTGGTAATTAGATATTTTACTGTTTAGCTTTAGTTTTTCCGTAATTTAATTTGTTTAAATTATTGTGGAAATTTGGGACATGACAAGAAGTGAGTCTTTTATTATTAGTTTATGCAAAGTTTAAGAATTTTTCAACCCTAGAAATGTGTGCTAGGTCAAATTTATTCCACAACTTATCTAGAATAAAAGCCATTTATCAATAAGCCATCAAAAATCATTAAAAACATAGGACTAGCAAATGAAAAAATGAAGTGGCATAAATACAAAGGCAAAGCATGGAATAAATCTAAACATAAGACTATCATCTTCTTCTCTTTTGAAAATGAAAGGATCTTCAATGAAATGTTAATGGTCTGCATAGCATACATAAGTCAAAGGAATCTTTAGAAAATGAAACTGAAACTGAATCTTTATAAAACTATCATTTAGTTTATCCAAATTAACATGATAACTTCCTATATAACAAAATCCAGAGAAATCCAACAGACAAACAATAGAATCCAGAAAAACCCAAAATCAAGCTGCATGTTTATGACCGACATATCCTCTCATAAGATTTTCCAAAAATGCACCCTTTCATAAGTTTCAGAAGAAAAAAACACATATCCTCTCATAACAGAAAAAAAGCAATTATAGCTGGGAGACTGAAGCTCTTTTAGAAGTTCATCTAGTATTTGCTCCAAAAAGATAAGATAAACAAGTCTAGTCTACCATAAAATTTTTCTTGATTTGAAATCCTTTTATCATGAGTTAATCATTATTTAGATACTCAAAGGAACAACATACAACCCCTCAACGACTTAGAAGATTAATAGCAATGTACAACAAGATCAAAGTCATTCATTACAAGATGATCGAAAATAAAATTCAACAATTCCAACCTAGTAAATGAACAAGACCAGAAACAACAACGAAACCATTACGCGAAGAACAGAAGATATTTAATCATCTATCGCTATATATATAGAAATACACTCCCGAGCAACAAAAAAGTAGGAACAGCGGTCTATCGCTGATCAAAGCACCTGGAAACAAGCAATGACGTTAACATGAAATATTTTTCTAGGCTTTCCAAAAGGTTCAAGGTGTGATTTCCTATATATGCCTCAATCAACCATGGTAGATTTTCACTCCCTATTGTTTCATAGGTGGAATGACGTGTAACATGCAGGTGACATGTAAAATGAGGAGCAGGTAACATGCAGGTGGTACCTTCTCTGTCTTCCTCGAGCATGGTTGAGGAGGAGCACCGCGAGGAAGAGGGGCCCCAGAGGAGTTAATGAGGTGGAGGAGAGGATGCTGTGGTGGAGGAGGAGCCGCAGAGGAGCAGGTGCAGCAGATGCAGGCGAGGTAGAGCAGCGGGTGAGGAGGAGCAACATCCCTAATCAGAAGGAAGGGGAAAAGAGGAAGGGAAAGAAACCAGAAGGGGGAAAGAAGCCGTTCGCGCGCAATTTTTCGGAGAACAGGCTTGTGGACGAACGGAAATTCTGTTGTGAATCAAATGCCCACAGAAAAACCGTCAGCCTATATTTACTGAAGTTACCATCTATGTGTTAACAGTTATGTTCCCCACGGAAATGAATCCGCAGGCAAAATCCGTCGGTAAAAGCAATTATTATTGTAGTGATGACTTTAATGAAAATAAATTTTACATAATCTCTTAGACAACCTTTCAACGTCTTCAAGGTTTGAACTTGAAGTCTGAATTAGAAGAAGACAATGAAAAAAGAATAATTATTAATGTAAAAATTGGAAAAAAAAATGTAAAATTGTAAATATATTTTGTATTTTTTAGATAAAAAAATTATTATATTTTAAAAAAAAATGTATTAATAAAAAAATATTTTTTTATTAAAAAAAATTTTAAATCCAATGAATCAATCCAACCCGACCCACATACGTGCCATGGACCGTGTCGGACTAATGATTTGTTGCAACAAGTCCGACCCGACCCAGTCCAGACCCAGGCAGGCCACAACTTCGAATTCCATCTCTAGCAATGCCAGTATGATCACTTGTTAAGGAAGATAGGGCCGTTGGTCCATGGTCTTCCTTGGATCCAAGCCTTAGTCATCAGCCCATTGGGAGGGCCCAAGGAGGAACCATGTGCATTACACCCATTTCCATCTGACTTTTTTGCTGGTTGTTTCTTCTTTAACTTTTCTGATGTTACAACTAACCCAACGAATGAATTATTTCTTGGGACCAACTGGCGAATAATTATCCATTATGTGAAGATCCTTCTCCTTCTCCATTTTTTGTTGTTGATATGGGCAAGACAAGAAGTCCAATCACGTTTCACACAGCAACAATCATGGCATCATCACCTTTACCTTTAATTTTCCTTTCATAAAAAAATGGAATGGAAGCAATCATCTCGAAGAACAGAAGTTTGTTCGTTAAAATTCATATCCCCCCTCCATTAATGACCGGGCCATCGAAAGATTTGTGCACAAAACAGTCACAACAATCGAATTCATATTCCCCTCCATTTTGCAATTCATTCGATCAGAATCGAATTCATAATGTCTCTGTGTTCGATTCTCGTGATAAATAATTGATGTAAACGCCAACAGTTAATAAATCACACTACTTCGGATCTCAGTTAGTTTGCTGAATGTGACGCTCTGCACCAAAACAAGTTTTTTTTTTTCCCTGGGAAAAGAAAAGAAGAAAAAGGACCTTTGCTTTGAACCCATCCACAAACTGATCTACCAAACATGGAGTCAATTCTTTTTTTTGCAGAGTCAATCGTGCAGTTCATGGTGATGTTGGAGCACATAGGTGTCTACTTCATCGTCTCACCGAATCAATTTTCACCAGCCACCACCCAAATACATAGAGTTCATGGCACATTGCAGAACGAAAGGTTAGTGAAGAGTTCACATCTCTTGTCGCAATCACCCTCAACAGGTATTTGTTGTCAAGGTGTAGTGCAGAAGGGCCCTTGCTGCCATTAGTAGAATAACAGTGGACCACCTATTTGTCAAAAAGTTACTGTACATTTTGAATTACTCTTATAATAAGATTTCTAAAAGAATTAAACCAAACGAATATACAAATGCCTAATGGTGAAGAGTTATTTTGAATTTGTTGTTCTAGATCGACTTGCTGTAAGGAAATGTACGTGTGGCCACGAAGCAAAAGCAAGTGGCAAAAAGAACCTTGAGAAAAGATAACAGGCAATTGTGAACCAAGGAAATTTATTTAGTTCCACGATAGCTTATTTTAGTCTGTAGAAATAAAAAATCAAAATGCTATAATCCAATACACATGAGAAAGAAAACGATCACTTTAATGCTCTCGATAACCTCTTTGCATTCTCACAAAAAGACTTAATGCAAAACGAATAATTTGATCTATAACTTGAAACTCCAAAAGACTCAGAGTGAAGATATTCCACACTTGCATGTCGCAACAATATTAAACACTTGACTTTGTTTGAACAACTTTTGTTTTAGGGAACAGAAATGAAGAATGAGGTAAAATTAAAATATTTGTTCCTCAACTATTCTCTATTTGCAGATGGAAGAAAGCCTCTGTTTACAGAATTTATAACATGTTTGATTCTGATTTTAATAAGCTGTTGGATACTTCCAAAACACTATACTGTGATTACAATGTTTTGCAATTCCAATTGGATTTGATGGCACAAATTATGCAATCTATCAATTTAGAGGAGGAAAGGGATGTTATATCTTGGACCCCTTCTTCTTCTTCCAAGTTCTCAGTCAAATCATGTTATAACATTCTAAACGATGATGGCTTCAGATTTAATCTGTTTGAGCAGATCTGGCGAACTTGGGCCTCCCTCAAGGTTAAGTTATTTTCCTGGCTTGTTATTCACAATAAAAACCTCTCTAAGGAAAAAATTGTTAAAGAGATGATGGATTGGATCATCTACATGTATTTTCTGTAACCTAAATACTGAAACTAATACTCGTTTGTTTATGTTTTGCGATTTTGTTTCACAGATTTGGCAGTTTTTTTTATGTTCTCAATTATATCCTGGATACTATAATTTGAGCTACTTATATCTACATAAACCTGTCCTTAAATTTCATTTAAATAACTGCAACTGGTTTGTTTCGATTCAAGTTATTCTCTGGGTAACCTGGAAAGAAAGAAACAGTAGAATTTTTCGTAAAAATTTCAAACCTTCTCGTATTATTATCTCTGATATAATTGGATTAATGAGGCACTGGTTAGATTCTCTTCTACCAGGTTTTGAAAAGGAGGATTTGAGGAGTACACTAGCTTCTATGAAGGCTGTTTGGGCAGAGAACCTCTCAACTTCTTCAGATGCCCCTCCCACCTCTAATGAGTCCACTATTCCTCCCGCTACTGCTGCTGAAGTTATAGAGCAGTAGCTTAACTTAGTTTTTAAACATTGAAACTTTATTGCCAGCTTTGCTGGCTGTCTGTAATATTAGCATAAATATTGCCTAAGTAATTTTGTGATACTTTAGACCCTTGATTCCCTTGAATTTTCATCCTTGGAATTAAAATCTAATACTACATACCATTGCCAAAAAAAAAAACTTTTGTTTTAGGTGATTATGATACTTTTGTGTTTCAATGATGAGAAAGGATAATACATCAATAATGATGATTTTGTAATTTAATATTTTTCTTAGGAGGAGATAAACCTAGAGAATATAGACATCTAAGTTAGGTGAGATCAATTCAAGTATGTGTTTTTTGATAGTGTTATTTATAATTTAGAAAATGAAATTTACAATATCTTATCAATCAAATCCATTAGTTTTATTTTTTAATTTCATGATTGAATAATAAAATAAAAAAATTAGTCTCAAATCACATTTTTGAGATCGAACAAAGTACAACTTATTGAGTATGTGAATACGTTGGGATGTCTTGAATCGTAATCCATTTGTTAGTCCCTAATCATCAGAGACCCACCTTACATTGCACACCTTACTAAATTATCTACAAGTAACTACCTAGATAGATGCTTATTTGATTTTCTACATCCATTATATAGGAATTATTTGTAACAAGATCCATTTAGGATTGCATCTATATTAGCCTATTAGGTGTCTATATATATATATTTCTAATGTGCTAAGGTTAGGATATTGAATTATATTTGATGTATTATCTTCATATAACAAAGAACAAACTATCGCACTCTCTTGAATGTAGACATTTGTAACGAATCATGTAAATCTGTATTTTCTAAGCATGTGTTGGTTTTATACTCTTGCTTGATATCGGAGACAAAATCTTATTCCAATCTCTGTCTACAGTTTCAGTTTCAAATTCAATGATGTAGATTAACTGATATCTGTAAATCTGTATTTTTCCATCCATGTGTTTGTTTTGTACTCCTGCTTGATATCGATGACAAATTATCATTCCGATCTCTATTTACAGTTTCAATTTCAAATTCATGCATGTAGATTAACTGACCATGGACCAGGGCTCACCAAGACGTTTCTCGGTCCTGCATGATCATCATAAAAATAAAGACACCCCCCCTCCCTCCATGAGAGGGTTAAGAAGGACATCTAGTGCAGTCTAGCTCTATCTCTGAATACACAGAAGATTGCACAGAACCTCACTTCCAACTTCACCAAGTAGTTAATTATATAAAAGAATAAAATACTTATTAAAGAGTTTCTTGAGTAAACTACTTGATATGCATCTTGAAAGAATAGCTAGATTCTTATCAAGTTCCTAGCTAGAAACCCCTATTGTTTCTCCTTCTCCTGGACGGAAGTTTGCATGTCATGTCAAACCATCATTGTCCTGGATGATGCTTTTGGTTGGTTCTCTTCAGTGTCCGGCCTTTCCAACTTTCCCTGTTTATTATGATTGTCCATGACTTTACCAGGAGCAGTTGGAGATCGGTAGTACATAATTGCAACTTGTGGAATACAAAGAAAGAAGCCTGGTTTTTTTTTCCTCTGAAAGAAGCCTTGTTTGAAACGGATCTCCTTTTCTTCTTCTTCTGAAACGTACGGGTTTTTAATGCCAAGATATTTTAATCCACGGAATGTGGTGGGCAGGAGCTTGCCACCAAGGAATTTGTTCAGCTTTGACAGAGTCAATGGGTATATTACAGTATATATTTTTCAAATAGACCTGACTTGCACTGGACAATATCTGATATTAACACATGTGATCTTGAGATGCGAATATAGCCAGCATATTTTTTTTATTTCCAGGTTTGGAGTATGATTACGATGTTTTGAAACTTTGATAGTAAGATAAATTTAAGCATGCATTTAAGTGAAGGTAAGCAACAGATATCACCGTAATTTCTACATCTCAAACATAAAAATAGAAAAATGAAAGCTCCTTGTCAAGAAAATATATAATAGAGATACCTTTGAACATATAGATGTTTATATTTCGAAAAGATTACATATTTTGGCATGTAAACATCCATTGTTGGTGCTAACTACATGATTTCTAAGAATGGCCACGATCTCCATCTGTCTATAAATTATCACCCTCGTTTTCATAATTTGGCACTACATATGTACACCATCACAAGAAGTACGCATGCACACCTCATGGAAAACATTATTATTATAGTCCAAAATTCACGTCTCAATCAATCAAGAGAAATCCAAAATGACAACAATTACTGATTGAATCTCGTGGGCGTGGACATCACAACTTAGGAACAATCAAGTTGCTAGCTATGTTATGATCGTGCGTATAATCTTAAACATTTATTAATTTAAGAAGAGAATGCAAGTGCTGGTTTTATACATAACATACAACAAGCGAGGGGTGGTATGTTTTGGAAGCTTACACATTTTTCTAATCAAATTTGTAAGTAAAATAAGGAAAAAGAATTTTAAATAAAGGAACATCGATTAACTATAACAAAGTGTTGTCTTTGAGCTTCTCGTGTAAAGAAACAAAAGAAAAGCCACTATGATTTCCATTCACCTTCAAATATTAAGGGACCAGACATAAAAGGAAATCCTTCGATTACGATGTGTGAACAATTATTTACACATGATGGTTCTTTAATTAGATGATTGAAATTCATTCTTATTTTTTAATTATTATTTGAGAATGATTGAATCCAATCGTAATATAACTTAACATCAACACAAGATTCGTTCATCTTCTTTTACATAATCAACATGTAGCTAAGTAACTCCATTATATGAAATCCATACTATTAAACTCTGACTTATGCAATCACTATGAGTGACAGCCTCGATCGTAATGCATCGACAAAATTTTATACGGAGGTTATTGTAAAGATTTGATCTCATGGTGATGACACTACTCAGATGATCTAATTTGTTTCACATTTGGTTGCCTTGTGATCTGATATGCAATGTGTATCTTACAAATGAAATTTGCAAGTTAATAATATGTACATGATAGATGACATCTCCAAGACTCAAGCATATTCACAAGTACCAAAAACTAGATTTAATATAAAACAAATATTTTTCTCATCTATTAACAACCATTGAAGTCAACAAATTTCCACCCAATTCATGGAGAAATATGCACATATTTTCATTCACATATTATTTGTTAAAAATAAATATAAATATAAAATAATAACCACTTGTAATGACACATAACTATTTGACTTATTTCTTAGATCCTATTAGAATAAATATTGGAGTAACACAAAAAATATATAAAATCATTAGACTTACCGGCAAATGACATAAACAATGTAAAAAGGTTACTAGACTTCATTATAAAACCTCATTTGACTAAATTATACCACAATCATCTTGACAAATAAGTTAGCATGAAACATTTGTGTGTATTGAGCTTATCTGTAAATATCTAAATGAGAAAAAAAATGTATGTAGAGAGAAAGAGAGGTGCATACCCCTAGTTGTTTATATATGATAGATAGAACAATAAATGAAAAATCTTTTAATTATCATCTACTATATTTTCTAAATGTGCAAACATGTTTGTCAATGACAGATGACTAAGCAATCAACTGTAGCTTAATATTTCCAAAATATTTCATTCATAACTTTCAATAATCATGTAAATCATGATGCTTCATTTTTAAAAACTCCACCATATAAACTACAAGCATCTCACAAAGAGAAAAAAAAGAAAGAGGAAGAAATACAATTATACTATCTAAAATGATCAATATTACTCAAATAGACAAATACCATCAAGATTTTAGAAATATCATATATACCAACCCTCTCTCTTTTGATATGTGTCATCACCATTAAATGTTTGGTTAAATTCTAACAATGATGGGCTAGAAGTCAAATTAAAGCTAAAGAATGACAAACATGTCTTTATTCTACCATCCCTATGCTATTCATCTCTCTTGCTATATTATTTTTTTCCCTAAAATCATGAAATCCTGATTGATTTCTAACATTCTACATTTCATCCAAAAGAATCACAAGACAGTAGCATTAATGATTCCAAAACCTCCTTTACTTGCCCCTCTTTCTCAAACAATGACTCATGGAATCCAACCTTATTAGAACGGAGAGACATATATTAATGATGTTATGGAGAGAAATGTGGAAGGATCTGTGTAGAGGAACCGAAGAAGAGGAACAAGAAGATGGTTTCTCAATGAATAAAAGAAAAGTGAAGGAGGAGGGATGTTGGAATCTTTCTTTTTTGTTATATAATATTTGAAAGAAAAATAAAGGAGAAGATGGTGAGGGCTAGCAATAGAAAATAAAATTAACAAGTAGTATTACATTATTTTGACTTGGAAACCAAGAGATCTAAACTCGATGACTCATGTATATAAAAAAGGAGATGATTTTGATCACTTGACGGTACTTACATAATATTCATCATTTTGAGCAATTCTATCTTTTCTCCCACTAGAGTTTTGTCTTGCATGAATATGTGGGTGTTGATTTCACATGGAATGTGAAAGTTGTAGGAAAAGTGACGACTGAATAGAGTGTTCCGTCGTCGAGCGATTGGGACTCCGGCGATGGTTAAGTAGGAGAGGATCACTGTAAGTATTTCTGTATATCTCTATTCCTTTGTCTTCTCCTCTATTTATAGAGGACCTCGACCACCCCTCCGCCCCTCCTCCAACGGCTCCCCTTAGTCGTTTCATTTCCGGCCATAAAGGCCTGGTAATCGTCGGAGTTAATCTGGCCATGAATGGGTGAAAACGGTCGTCCGTTTCACCCTTCATTTGAAATGGTCTTCAATGACCATTACTCACATCTCCCACTTGGTCA
>JAMKQA010021706.1:0-10382 GCA_024699735.1 Posidonia australis
GGACGAAAGGAACCAAGACCGATGCTCAGGGTTGACAAGATACCCCCATTTTGAGGTTACAGAAGGATGGTGTTTGCTATAGGCAGTAAGCCACTTATCCGGCGGATGCACCGAAAATCATGACTTGTTGCCAAATGCAAATGCAAATGCAAAATGCGTGCACCTACTGATCTAAATGCTGGGGATGTGATGCTGATGCGAGATGCCAATGCAAAAGCCGATGCGAAGCTAATGCTAATGCTGAAATAACAAGGCAAAGATAAAGAGAACTCTGCCAGCAGAAGAAAACACTGGCAAGAAAATGATAAGTTGTCGGACTCATCAGCTGGATTATGACGTTATCAACTCGAGAGACGGGATATGACAAGCTAATCAAGTCTTGTCAACCTGGCCGCCTGACAGCGTGACGGTTGCCAACCGAGTAGTTAGGGATGCCAACCGAGTAGTTAGGGATACCAAGAAAAAGGGGGGGCATGACAAATAGATTATTTGTCAAGCAATGCGGGGCCTAGTCCACACAGACCAAGGGCGAACAAAGAGGTTTCGCACCCACGAAAACTCAAAAGGGAAAAGCAAAAGGACCACGAATGCCCGGTCAGAGGGTCAAACCACTAGATTCTACGCCCGCGAAAATCCAAAAGAAAAAAGAAACAAATAGGACCTTGACCGCCCGATCAGAGGGTCAAGCAACTAGATTTCCTGCCCGGGGAATTCCGAGGAAAGGGCTAGGACCATGACCATCTAGTCAAAAGGTCAAGCCATAGGATTTCCGACCCAAGGAAATCCGAGAAAGGGGCTAGGACCCTGACCATCCGGTCAAAAGGTCGAGCCACGGGATTTCCTGCCCAAGGAAATCCAAGAAAGGGGCTAGGACCCTGACCATTTGGTCAAAAGGTCAAGCCACGAGATTTCTTGCCCATGGAAATCCGAGAAAGGGGCTAGGACCCTAACCATCTGGTCAAAAGGTCGAGCCATAGGATTTCCAGCCCAAGGAAATCTGAGAAAGGGGCTAGGACCCAGACCATCGGGTCAAAAGGTCGAGCCACGGGATTTCCAGCCCAAGGATATCTGAGAAACCAAGGACTTTAACCGCCCGGTCAAAGTCAAGGAGCTGGATTTCGCACCCGCGAAAATCCAAAGGGCCAAACGACATTGACCGCCCGGTCAAAGTCAAGCAAGCAGGATTTCGCGCCCACGGAAATCCAAAGGGGCAAACGACATTGACCGCTCGGTCAAAGTCAAGCAAGCTGGATTCTGCGCCCACGGAAATCCAAAGGGGCAAAGGACCTTGACCGCCCGGTCAAGATCAAGCATGCTGGATCCCGCGCCGATGGAAATCCAAAGGGGCAAACGACATTGACCGCCCGGTCAAAGTCAAGCAAGCTGGATTCTGCGCCTGTGGAAATCCAAAGGGGCAAATGACATTAACCGGCCGATCAAAGTCAAGCAAATTGTATTCCGCACCCGCGGAAATCCAAAGGGGCAAGTGACATTGACCGCCCGGTCAAAGTCAAGCAAGCTGATTTCCGCACCCATGAAAATCCAAAGGGGCAAAGGACCTTGACCGCCCGGTCAAGATCAAGCATGCTGGATCCCGCGCCCGTGGAAATCCAAAGGGGCAAACAACATTGACCGCCCGGTCAAAGTCAAGCAAGCTGGATTCCACAGCTGTGGAAATCCAAAGGGGCAAATGACATTAACCGCCCGATCAAAGTCAAGCAAGTTGGATTCCACGCCCACGGAAATCCAAAGGGGTAAACGTCATTAACCGCCCGGTCAAAGTCAAGCAAGCTGGATTCCGCGCCAGCAGAAATCCAAAGGGGCAAACAACTTTGATCGCTCGGTCAAAGTCAAGCAAGCTGGATTCCGCGCCCGTGGAAATCCAAAGGGGCAAACGACATTGACCGCCCGGTCAAAGTCAAGCAAGCTGGATTCATTGCCTGCGGAAATCCAATGGGGCAAAGGACCTTGACTGCCCAGTCAAAGTCATGCAAGCTGGATCCCGCGCCCGCGGAAATCAAAAGAGGGACAGAAGGGTCTCATCCGCTCAGGATGAGATCCCGGAAAACAAAGCGATGACCCCAGGATTATCCCCCAGGAAGGAACTGCAATATGCTGATTGCCGAGGTTGCGGTGCAGAGACTGGCACTCCTGTCGAGATGCATGTTCAAATCTCTTGTTTGCTGTAATTCTCAATATTGCTTGCAAAAGGTGAGGACTTATGTGTAAATATCCACAACTTTGGCGCTTTACTGTAAACTGCCCAACCACAACTGCCTTCTGATTGCTGTATTGCCACCATGCTGTGACATTTGAGATTCTGCTGTATATCAACAAATGTCTGTTTTAAATTAAACTTCCCACGTCCTTTATGGACTGATTTGCAAAATTGCAAAACATAGGGGGTTTTCTGCAAATTACCCCCATGTGGTGCATTTTGTGGGCCACGTGCTGACTATCTTTTGACACTGTATACTCTGCAAGTTGTGAGATGCTAGGGGCTGAAACGCAATTGTCATGGCCATTTTGCGTTTTGAACCTTGACTTATTTCACGCGTGGGTCCCACTAAATAACTGCCATAACTGCCAAAAAATATTTCATTTCTCTCTGCTGCTTGGAACTGCAAGGGCTGCATTTGAGCTTATGCTGCATAGCTCTTCTTCATTGCTTTATCTCTCTTCCTCTTTCAAAAGCAACATACTTACTCATTCATCTTCACATTTAATCTTCTCCAACCCGTGTGCCTCTTCTTCTTCCTCCTCATTCTCTCTTCTTCTCTCCATTCCCTCCCCTTCCACGGCAACGACGCGCAAGAGGTGCGTTGACGGGGTGCTTACTGCTGGTGCGCGCGTGAGGTGCATCAACGTGGTGCGGTGGGGTGCGACGAGGTGCGACAAGTGGTTGCGGCGGCGACATGGTCGGTGGCGACATGGTCGGTGGCGACATGGACCAGACTCTCCAGGATTGGCTAGACCGAGGATTGCCGGCGGAGGTAACCTCTCTTCCTCTCTTCTCTTCATTTCTTCTTTTGTTTCGCTTTGGGTGGTGGCTGGACGGATGGGTTCCGACGGTTTCGACGGGGTTTGGCCATCGGGTGATGGGTTCTGAAGTGGCAGCTTGTGGTTTGGTCACCGGTGGAGCTGGCCTTGTGGCGTGTTGGCTGCAGGTAGGTGGCGAGGTAGCAGGGGACGCCCGACGGCTAGGTGGCCCGTCGGTGGGCTGCGGGTTGCAGTTAGGGTCAACCGTGAGGTGGTGGAGACGATGGGTTGAGGTGGTGGTGATGAATGATCGTGGAGAAGATGATGGTGGCTATAACTTTTGGTGGGTAGGTGGGTAAATGGATTGGAGAGGATGTGAAGAAAGTTCAAGGTTTGGGGAAATTCTTGCTATTGCTATACCGCCACGTTTTGATAAAATGCCATGCCGCTCTTCCTACGTTGTTTCTGATTTTTGGTGCAAACTACCTTGAATCAGATTATCCTTTTTGAATTAACTGCTGAATCATGCTTGATAGCTTATCCAGAGTGTTTTATTTCTGTACCTTTTAAACAAGAAGATACTGCCATATGATTGGCACATTTCCATGTAACACTGAACTGTAGCTGTATGCTTGTTTATACTTGTATTTCTACCACTATATGCCGTAATGCTTTTAATGCTATACCCTTTGCAATGCTATGTCTGACTTCGTCTTGGGCTCTATTCTTCTTACATATTCTGCACTTGCCGCGCCGACTGCTACTATTTAACTCTTGGTTCGGCTTTTCCTTTTCCGCAGGATGATCTAGTTCCTGAGGAAGGGACCCCACAATCCTCGCGAGACACGCCTTCTAGTCCTTGGCGGTGAGCCAGTTCTTCGAGGTCACGGGCCTCTAGCAGCTCGACTCCTGTTGTTCCCATTCAGGTAAACCAAAAACTAAATAGTAAATGAGTATTTAAATCCGGCTTTTCCTGACAAGTGCATTCTCAGAAGTCTGGGAATTTTGAGCGGCGATTGCTGAGCGACCGTCATATCTGCGAGAGTCCCGAATTTGGGGTAATTTTCTAACTTTATGAAGCTTTATCATTATAAATTGCTTTCTGACTTGGCATTAACTCTGTTTTTGACATTTCAGGAGGGGGATGCAAACCAGATCATGTGATGCCATTAGGGCTCGATGCTTGATCACTTCCACCGTTTACCAGACTTTTTGCAGGATTTCCTTCTACACCGCTCCCTATTCGGAGGTTTGTTGCGTATAACCATCATTCATGGCCATTACAACTTTTTCAGGGCTTTGGTGGAAAGGTGGAGATTTGAGACGCACACTTTCCATTTGCCATTCGGTGAGTTGACTGTCTTGCCTGATCAGTGGTCGCATTGAATCACTCGACGAGGCGCCCGACTCTTGTCTGAATACTTCCAAAAGGCAGCATCTGACGAGGAAGATTCAGACGAAGTGTAGCTATTACTTATAATTTTTGTTGGAAATTCTGTAATAACACTGGCACATTGTAACCTCTTCTGAAAATTTAAAAGAAAGTTTCTGATTCTGCGATGTGCCCCTCGGGGTTTTGTATGTGCATGCTATATACAAAATATTCTGTGCATGGTTAAACAAATGGCGCCGATTTGGCGATGTCCATATTTAGAGGAGGTACTACTGAAATTTTGCAGTTATTCCAGGTGCCACCTAGGTGCGCCGCCTCGGTGCGCCGCATAGGTGCGTCAGATAGATGCGCCTCCAAAAATGGCAAGTTTTGTTTTCATTTTTTGCTGAAAACCCTTCTTGCTCTTCTATATAAGCTCGCACTTTGCGAAAAACAACGCCGTCTTTTCTGAAAAAATGAGACAGCTGACCTTGCTTTTTGCCTCTTTGCTCATTTTCTGATCTTTCTGGGCACGAATTCTGTATTACCATGGTAAGGGCTACTGTATACATGTATTTCTATTGTTCTTTCCTGCTACTTTCTCGCAGATTTGCTTTACTTATATCACTTTCATGGCTAAAGCTTCAGAACATGCTTTTTGATTTTGCAAATGCTTTTTGTATCATATTCTGCTAGATTGCTTTGCCTGAGCTGTTTATGTCAAGTTTTGTCATTTACTGCCATATTTGGTTCAAATCTGTGCCTACAGAGTTATCCTACCATGGTGACCCCTAAGCACTGCTCTAACGCTTTACTTGGCTGGATCGATGCCATAACAGCCGATGATCGGAAGCAACTCCGGATTTGGGGTATTTCCTCCTCCCTCATAAGTATAGCTAAGGTGGAGGTTAATTGGCATCTGTTGTGTGCTGTGGCCTGATTTTGGAAGCCATCCCTACATGTTTTCCGCATTGGGCAAGTGGAGATGACTTTGACTTTGGAGGAAGTCAGACGGATCTGTGGTCTATCACCGTTCATGTCCCCTCCAGTGTTTACCTACCATGACAGTTATGTACATGTCGTGAGCCGACTCACATGTATTGCCAAAGATGTCTGTGAGGAGAAACTCATCTGTCGAGATGGACCTACACCCATGGTGCGCTTGGATTATTTTGATGCGGTCATTGGTGCCCGCTCTTCCATGGGTACCCTGTGGCTTTATTGCTTTATGCTGTGTTTCCTTAGGGAGCTGATCTTTAGTCATGGCCGGACGACTGTGGCTATCGAGGTGGCAGAAACAGCTTGGGCGGTAGTTGTTCGCCAGATTGACTTGGCCCCTATCCTTCTTGCTGAAACCTATGTTGGTTTGGATCGAGCATTGAATCGCTCCTGCCATTTCTATGGGTGTGGTGCCCTAGTGTAGGTAAGCAAATCATTGACGTTTAATTATTCTGTTGTGTGCTCAATAACCATGATTCTATTTTTGCCAGGTTTGGTTTGCTGCCCACATGGGAATGAAAATTCTGCACCCTCGGCCTTCTTCTTTTGAAGCCTATAGTTGTACTCATCATTCAAGGACACTCCCAGGAGTACAAGAGCTGTGCGACAAACTGCGGAATCTTGATGAGGATTCTGTGACATGGTGCATTATATCCTCGACGTCCTTGACCTTTACTGCCTTCTTCAATGCCACGGACATACGACTTGTGGTTCTCCCTGGATTCTTTAGAGGCGTGGAGTATCACCCCGTCCGAGTCCTACGCCAGTTCGGCTTCTGCGAAGACTCTATTGAGCAAAGCCCCTGCCCTGACCAATATAAAAGGTATGCTGTTGGCTCAAATGCATCTACTTCTGAGTTGGCCCGACAAATGAGTGCGGGTATCAAGTCTTCCGGTCTTGCCATTACTAAAGGCTCGGGCTGTACAGCAGAATATGAGGCTGAGATAAGGGAGACATTGCCCCTGACCGTGATTCCACCTAGTGGCACCAATTTCACGGGGGCTAGTAGCTCAAAGAGGCCCCGAGCTGATTAGCAATATTTGTATCCATGATAGACCATAATAAAATTGTTGGCACTGATGTCACCTTGCATTGCTTATACTTGATCATGTAAGTCCACGTCTGCTTTTAGGATCAATTAATTGGCATGCCCCTGGTTTCAAATCCTTCCACTTTAAAGAAGTATCTAACATGCCCTTGGCCGAATGCTTATTTGCCCATATTACAACTCATAAGGCAGCTGACATGCCCCTGGTTGAAATATGAAAAAAATGCCTTGCAGAATAAATACAAATATGCTTGACTAGCATGCGCCCTAGCCAAATGCTTACACGACTCATAAGGCAGCTGACATGCCCCTAGTCGAAATATGACCAAATCGCCTTGCAAAGTAAATGCAATTATGCTAAATGTTGTGCAAAAGATGCAAATGCAAAGAAATGGTTAATTGATATATTGGTGCCCTTAGTGCCCCAAGGAAGTTTGTTTTGCCTACTATAAGAGGTGATACTGCCCTCAACTCATGTGGCACTAAACTAGGCACTTAGGTTTATTTGTGGCTCTCCTTCAGATTCATGGGCCGCATGCCAAAGTCTTGGGGTCCTATATCTACTTTTTTAAGGATTCATTTTCTTTTCTCCCTCATAGGCATGCTAGCCGACCCTACTCTTGCTTGGAGGTAATAAACACTTATGCTGAGGGGGGTGGCTGCTATTTCCCTTGTGCTGAAGGGGTGGCTAGTCCTTTTGATCATATGGGCTTAGTAAGTGCCTGCTCCGGCTCCTCTCCAAGCTAAATGGTAGGAGTAAGGTTGTTCACATGCCTCCCTCAGTGGAACTTAACTTCTGTCTACTGCTTCTGGCTCCTTATTTCTTTTGTGCTCCAAGGTCATGTGTATTTTTCTTTATTGCTCACGCTCTCTCTAGACCTAACATTTTTGCTCCCTCTCGAGATATAGGTCCCGTGGGAATTTGTACATTTAGCCCATTCTTCTGAAATCTCTCTCTCACACCCTAAGCTTCTAGGGTAGTAGCACATGAGGAGGACTTGACACATCTTACGCTGGTAGGCTCCCAATTTTCCTCATTGGGCAATGATGATGCTATGCAAAAAGAAAAGGTGTAGAAGATTATTCATGCTGTGCAATGATGCAATACTAATATGAAAATGCATGACTCATGGTGCAAGACATTAGGATCGACTGAAAGTCATTGATAATACTTCTTTAAGTAGGAGGCATTGACGGGCTCTGATTGCTCTGTATGGTCCATGCCTTCAAGGAGGACTGCACCCCCTGACAGGGCCTCCCTAACCACAAAAGGTCCGCGCCAGTTAGGCCTAAATTTTCCCCTTGTATCCGGCAAATGAATGGCACGCAAGACCAAGTTTCCTGGTTCAAAGCTTCTAGGTCGGACTTTCTTTTGATATGCTCGGGCCATTTTATTCTTGTGGCATTGGGCATGATGCAGAGCTTGTAATCTGTGTTCATCAATTAAATCTAGCTGAACACAGCGATCTTGTACCCACTCATCCTCTTCTAACTCCGCCTCCCTCGAGATCCTTAACGAAGGAATCTCCACTTCGAAGGGAAGGACTGCTTCCATGCCATACACCAAAGGGTATGGTGTTGCTCCTGTGGATGTCTGGATGGAGGTTCTATAAGCCCATAATGCATAAGGCAACTTTTCATGCCAATCCCTATGGGTCTCAGCCATTTTTTTCAAGATCTTCACCAGATTCTTGTTAGCCGATTCTACTGCCCCATTCATCTGAGGTCGATAAGGGGAGGATCTGTGATGCTTGATCTTGGAACTCTGGAGGAAATCCTCAACTCTCCTTGCTATGAAATTAGTTCCGTTGTCTGAAATGATAGCAAATGGAACCCCACATCTGGCGATAATATTATTCTTGATGAATTTTTCTGTAATAGCTGCTGTGACTGTCTTGTAGGACGCCGCCTCGACCCATTTCGTAAAATAATCAATGGCTACCAGATATAATGGTGCCCATTGGATGCTACAGGATGAATGGCCCCGATAACATCAATTCCCCAAGTAGAGAATGGCCAGGGTGATGACATGCTATGCAATTGTTGTGGGGGAGCATGTATAAAATTGCTGTGTATCTGGCAGTTATGGCATCTTCTGACAAAATGGCAGCAGTCTGTTTCCATGGTGGACCAAAAATACCCTTGTAGCATAATTTTCTTGGCCAGAAGAACCCCATTCATATGTGGGCCGCAGGTGCCTACGTGGACTTTCAACGTTAGCTCATCTGCCTCCTTTTTGTCTACACACCTGAGGAGCATCTGGTTATAAGACCTTCTGTATAGCTGCCCAGCCCCGAGCACATATTTGGATGCTAACCGTGTCAGGGTCTTCTTATCTGACGCAGAAATGCCAGGAGGGAAACTACCAGACTTCAAAAATGCTTCCATATCACTATACCAAGGCGGTTCAGCAGATGACGGTGCCTCTTGGATATGCATACAATGTGCCGGCTGTTCAATGCATGTGACTGAAATGTCTATAGCTTGTGCCTCTGGGAGTGATAACCATGATGCCAAGGTTGCCAGGGCGTCTGCATATGCATTCTTGGCTCGTTTCATTAAGGAAAACTTGACATCTTCAAATTCTTCAGTCAATTTCAGCAAGTGTTCATGGTATAATACAAGCTTCTGGTCTTCTGTCCTCCAGTCACCATTGACCTGTGAAATAACCAACATTGCATCGCCAAACACTTGGATCTCTTGGGCGCCTTGGTCCCTTGCTATCTGTAAACCTAAGATACAGGCCTCATACTCGGCTTCATTATTGGTGCATTCAAACGTCAGCTTCCTTGAAAAGGGAATAAGCAATCCTTGTGGCGTTGCTAAAACTGCACCGATGCCCCTTCCTCGCTTGTTGACTGCACCGTTGAAATACAGACACCATTGCCGCTCGTTCTGAGGTCCCTCTGGTTCCTCGTCACCCATTGCAAATAATATATCCTCATCTGGGAATTGGGTCTGCAAAGGCTGGTACTTTGGCAAAGGTAAGTCGGCCAAGTGATCCGCCATGGCTTGTCCTTTTATGGACTTCTGTGTGACAAAGGTGATATCGTATTGGGATAACATCACCTGCCATTTAACACATCTGCCCACCAAAACTGGTTTCTGGAACAGATATTTGATTGGGTCATGCTGACATAACAAGAGAACTGGATATGACATCATATAATGTCGGAGGCGCTGTGTGGCCCACACTAGGGATAAGCAGACTTTCTCTATCGGGCAGTATTTAACCTCGCAATCAATGAACTTTTTGCTGAGGTAGTAAATAGCTTTCTCATTACGCCCAGATTTGTCATGCTGGCCTAAAACTACTCCCATAGAATGCTGCGTGGTAGAGAGATATAGTAGCAAAGGGCGCCCTGGCACGGGGGGAACTAAAACTGGAGGCTTCACCAGAAGTTGTTTTATCTTGTCGAAGGCTGCTTGACATTCCTCATTCCAACAAATCTGAGCATTTTTCCTTAGCAGCTTCAATATGGGCTCACATATAGGCGTAAGCTGTGCAATGAACCTACTGATATATTGTAACCTGCCCAATAAACGACGAATTTCTTTCTCAGTGGTTGGGGGAGGCATGTCAATGATAGCCCTGGCTTTGTGAGAGTCCACTTCAATTCCCCTCTGATTGATGATATAACCCAGTAGCTTTCCAGAGGATACCCCAAATACACATTTGTTGGGGTTCAAGTGGAACTTATACTTTCGCAGGTGCTCAAATAATCTTCTTAAACAGGTAAGATGGTCCTCGGGCTCCTTAGATTTGGCAATCATGTCGTCCACGTACACTTCAACCTCTTGATGCATGAGATCGTGGAACAATGCTGCCATAGCCCTTGATATGTTGCACCTGCATTCTTTAATCCGAATGGCATCACCTTGTAACAGAAGACTCCCCATGGAGTAATAAAGGATGTCTTCTCCATATCTTCTTCAGCCATTCTGATTTGATTATACCCAGAAAACCCGTCCATAAAAGACAAC
>JAMKQA010021707.1:0-17110 GCA_024699735.1 Posidonia australis
TCAAAACCCAGATGAGTATCGAGACTTCCAGAAGATGAGTATCAAAACTCATATGCAATACCTTTTTTTTTTCCCAGCAATATGAGTACGAGCGTCTAGCCGTCCAGAGGTCCAGTCGTCTAGAAGAACCCTCACGTCTCCCCTTTAGGCTGGCGAATCGCCCATCCTCTAGAAGAATCCACTTGAGGAAGCTAAAAAGGACAGAACCACAGTAAGTATCAACCAAAAGAACCCACCAACTGTCTTTTCTTTTTTTTCAGCAAGAGATGATAGATTCAAAAACCACCTTACTCTTGGTCTTTTGGAATCCATACAGTCGACTGCCACTTAGAGAGAACCAAAGGGGAGAGCAGCCGTGACATTGACGCCGTCACGCCATGCCCGTGCGTGTTGGTGGATGGGTGGAGTGGCAGAATACCGAGTGCTTTGCTACCATGAACTGTCAGCCTGCCGCAGCTCCTCCTCCTCCTCCTCCTCCTCAAGCCACTGTAACAATGAGGCATTGTCTTCTCCTCCTCCTTTGTTGTGCGATACGTGTCGGCCTGTTGGGAATATGAAATTAGAATTTAGGACTATGTGGTTATGTTGAGAGGGTTGAGTGATGGATGACACATTTACATGGTAAATTGCATTTTAAGTTAAATACCTGTAAAGTTTCATATAAAATTCCCAGAACCTAGTAAAATAACTATACTTTAAAAAAGAACGTATTTTGTTAGATACGTCCGTAATTCTAGCCCTCGTTCTTTTGTGATTACTTGCCATGGGGCCTTATCAACAACGGTGAGTTGTAGGTGCAGTTTTGGACATACAATGGTTTTTTTCTTCTTTCAATTTTTAATTATTTCTTATTTTCTAGATTTTTTTTTTTTATATTTTTTTCAATTTTTTAATTATTCTTTTGATATATTTCATTTTTTTTATTAATTTAATTTCTACTGTGGAGCCTACACCCCTCCTTTATTAATTCAGTTTCTACTGTGGAGCCACCGTCTATCCTAGAAAATTACCTTCTCATATCTGCTTTCCCTGGGCCTCCTACCACTTACTTAAGAGAAATGGATTTTGTACATTAAAATAGTCAATAATAGAACCCAAATTTATATCATGCAATGAGAAACAGCATTATAGAGTTTATTATCTATAATACATGTTGCTTACAAAATTCTGTGAACCCCACCTATTGTAATCTGTGAGGGTTGTTTATCTTCAATTGTTGGGTTTGATTCTAAGATCAAATCCTTAACTTGCCTGTCCTAATGATGACTTCTTTTAAAGTGATCCCTTTTAATTAATTGATCTAATTAAATTACCTTCTATAATGTAAAATTACTTTACAAGTACCATCTCATCGTTGCCACCATCATTAACTCACACCTAACTATCACTATCATCATTATTATCGCAACCAACACTCAGCGACAAGCAACTCACCAGCCAACAACCTAACAAGTCTACCATCACCTTTCATGCCCCCGCCAACACCACCTCACCACGAACACAACCACTGCGACTACCACCGACACAACAGTCTACTACGACACTACCACCATGCACGAGTAAAATGGATTAAAATGTACATATCGAATTAGTAAAGTTTATACTTTATTTTAGTTTAATATTTGTTGTGCATAATTTCTTCCTTTTAAACAACAAAACTAACATCTGAGAATGGAACACGTGTGAGATTTGACAATGATAGGTCATTTATGTTTTTTGCATTAATACACTTATTAAAAGTATTATCGTAGTTGTAATGATCTTGATCATCACATACCTAATAAATCACATAATCTTTTTCTTTTTTAAGAAACCCTAGATCTTAATTCAAATACCAAATTATTAATAACAACATAAGAGAACATCTACCCAAGATCTTGGCTAAATGACTTATCTACATGTACTTGTAAGAAATTTATCTTCTAATATGTACTTGCAAAATAAAAAATAATACACATGAGTAACTACTAAAAAAGTCACTTAGCATACATTCACCAAGAGTACAATATAATGCTGCATTTGGTACATTGGAATGAAAATAGATAGGAATGGAATTTGGAATGGAATAGATTTATTCCATTCCTGTGTTTGGTATGTAATGGAATTACAGAATAGAATTGACAAACAATTCCTTTCTAATATTTGATACATAAGAACAGAATCGAAATGGAAATATAAAATTTGGAAGATTAACACTACATATTAACAAAAATATTCTGTCAATTTGGAAAAAAAATTAAAATAATTTCTTTCCATACACACTATAATATACACATACACATACACATACACATAAAAGTTTTAACATAGATAATCTTTTCTAAATTAACATTAACATAGATAATCCTTTCTAAATTAGCATTAACAAAATATTCATGGTAGAATAAATTTTTTTTGTAGGAAAAAAAGACAATAAAAAATATCAATATTCTTTGTAAAAAAAATACATACACAAAAAAAATAGGAAAAGAAAACGAAAAAGCAAAAAAATACAGAAAAGAGATGCTTGTAGAAGAGAGAAGGCCGTAGAGTAAGAGGGAGGGCCTCGAAGGAGGAGGAGGGTGACTAGACATGGAAATCGAGGCGAACCGTCCCTGGATCGTCCGACCCAGCCTAGGCCCACCGCGGCCTTGGCCCGTCTAGCCTAGCACTGGGTCGGGCCAAGCTAGGCCCACCGTGGGCCGTGCCGAGCCCACATGCTAGGCTCCCATAGGCCGGTAGAATAGGTCCATTTTGGCCCACAAATGAGGATTAGGTCGGCCCGAACCTGACTGGGTCGGCCCAGAAATTTTAAAAAAAGAAGGGCTGGGCCCATGGGCCTAAAATAAAAAAAAGTAATTCGTAAAGTTCCTCAAGAATGTTACTGTGTAATGATGTAAAACATCTTTTGTATTTTTTATTTTTTTTAATGTATTAAAAAAATATTTTTTATTAATAACAAATTTTAATTTTAAAATTTAAATTTTGGCTCAATGGACCGGGCGACCCAGCCTAGCCCATCGATAGGCTGTGGGCCGTGTCGAGCCCATGGTCTGTTAAAAGAAGCTTGACCTGGCTCAGCCCGGTCCAGCCTGCGGGTTGGCCCGACATGGTCTAGGCCCAGGCGGGCGCTTACTTTTTTGGGTCGGGTCAGCCCAGCTCAGCCCATATTCCATGACTAAGGGTGACAGACGACGGGAATACGCCATGAAGGAGGAGGGATAGCTATGGAGAAGGAGGAACGATTGCAGAGGAGGGTACACGACGTTTTTAGAATGATTCCCAATGGAATGGGAATCAAATTCCTTATCTCTCGGGAATGAATGAAATTCCCATGTTCAATGGGAATTTGATTCTCAAGGGAATTTTATTCCTATGCTTATTCCAAAGTTTTTTTTGTACCAAACATTGAAATGGAATTCTCTCATTCCATTTCAGTCTATTCCAGTCTCTATTCCAACGTACCAAACGCTACCTAAAAGTATATTGAGATAGAATCCAACTTTATAGAACAACAAAAAATTGAACCAAAATGTGTTAATGGAATGTGCTGAAATGATGCATCACCATAATGCATGAAACCTACAAAATTGATATTGACATTTCGATGTCGAAAGTCAGAATCACGGAAAATCCACTCGAAAATCACAACTCTAAACAAACACCAGCATCTAATATTGATGCCCTTGAAATTACCAAAAAACTTCTAAAATCATGACACATATGAATCATTAAAATATGCATCAGAAAACCAATATTAAATATACCAAAATCTCATTCTAACAACAAATTGGTCAATAATGTACACAAGTGACGTGCATCTCAAACACACGCTTCCAACACGCCGAATGAATTGTAAATCTTTTGTCTACGATATGCTCGAAACCCAACTAGACAACAAAACACAAAAAACCAAAACCAAACCATAAGCATGCATGTGAAACTCTAAGACATACATCTCAAAACCACTTAACTCTAAACTACCAAACCTAGGTCCACTGTGCTTCTCAAACATTAAAGCCACAATGACTAAAGCACAGAAAACGTGGATGCATTATATCATAAAGCATGCATACAAAACTCAATAATAAATCCAATGAAAACTCAACATAGCATAGAATACTTAATTTTCTTTGAGTAACATAAATGCATAGTCTAATTCTACATACTCAATGTGCACACCAAACAACCAATAATGCTTGAATGCCCTATATCGTATACAGAACACACCAACAACACACATACACACATGTTGTGTTACTCGAGCCAAAGCAATTGACATCGACTACAAATAGCCACTAAAGTGCCCTACACTACCAAGGATGAGCCATTCTACGAAAAAGCCCATCGGTTTTAGGTGTCTGAGGAACCCTCATAACTATCCACTTTAGGAAGTTACCAGAAGTGAGGTATGTGTCTATCACGCTCTAGCCAAAACTCACAAGATACGCACTATTGACATCCTCAATACTCTTTCCACTTAGAAAAATTTGATCCCCTAACCTTGCTAGTACCCTAATAATCTCTACGCCTAGGTAACCGAAGGACCCCCACCTTTGACCCTGTCAGCACTCAATTCGAAACCTTAATTTAGACCTCACACATAACCTTCGCACTACAATTGGAAATTTACCATTACCCAGCAAACAACAAATCTCTTTAAAACCATTTCTTTTTCTCACTTTTCAAAATCATATGCATGCCTTTCAAAACCTTTATAGACACTTGAAATGATTACTCTTGCCAAATCAAGTCCAAAACCAGTCATGTCCATTGAAGCTATAACAAACACGGAGTCTTTGCTCTAAAACCGCATGAAATCCATATTTCAAAAGCTACAACACACAAGCGCAAACACAAAGAAGTACTGGCTACAAGAAATCACTAGAGACTCTCACTTTGTCCTAACTACACTGCCACGGACAGCTGTGGCTTGCCTATTCTAGCATCCTTACCTCTTCGACAAGACCCTCAACACTGTGTCGTGTTACCCTATGTTAAACAACTGACACTAGCCCACATAGTCCACCAAAGCATGACCAACAGTGTATGTACTACCATGAACAAACCATTCTATGGAGGAGTCTACATGTTTCGACGTCCTACCTCTTTGTAGGACCATCACCACATTATCCTTCCTCGAAAAAGCCGTCCTCTCTCAGGACCATGCCACAGGGTATGCCCTCTCTCAGTGTACAAGTCTCAGTCTCAATCTTGGTACCCTGAACAACCTGACGCTTCTCATTCCTAGGCTCAACCAGCACCTACTAGTCTTGGTACTCATACCAACTAGGGTATCACGTCTAGCTACATAGAGGTATCATATCCCCTGGGTCCGCTATCATAATACCACTATGTATAGTGAGTACCCTTGGTCTTTGATACTTGGAGCAAATAGAGTGTCATACCTTCAAGTCCAGTTGGCACCTTGACCCGCGCATCTCACCCTCGACCTCAAGATTTGACGAACACTTGCCTCAGCCTCTTAGTCTTAAGATCTCAACCTAGGCGATGTGCTCAACCAACGAGGAACGCCGCCAACATCCCCTGATCCTGATAATACGACCCTCCGGCCTCTTGATCAATCACAAACAAAAAATCATGGAAAATTCTTTCTAAATCCTTTGCAAAACTGTGCATTTCTTTTTCAAATCCCTTTGGAAACCATTTTTGAGAACATTTTGAAAATCATTTCTAAACACCACAAAATACTGCACAGAGAAGCACCATCAAAATCTATATATCTCCTTTTCAAAATCCTTTGAAAATCACTTTTTAAATCATCCATATCATTTTTCAAAATCTTTGGAAAACCATTTATAAGTCGTAAAAATTCCCAAAACAACACCACCTTTTGGGTATAAAACTCACCCAAAAAAAACCACACAGCAAATAAACAATGATCATGAAGTCTTTTGGACTTACAAGATCAGACACCAATACAACCTACACCTAACAGTGCCGTTGAATACCCGATCTAGTGCATCATATCAAAAGCTAATCCAACATCTAATCCTAGGGCTAAATATTAATCGTAGAGTCCATCTAAACCATTATGGGGAAAGGCCTAGTATTTCTAGGTCGTATAATCTTTTATGCTAAGTTACAACTTGCTAATGTATTTTAGGTAGTCCCTAACTTGTCTCTAGTGATTCACCTAAATATCTTTATGCCATAAATATCTACAGTGTTAATATCACATTAATTATGTCAAAAACTATTAAAAACAAGTCCTTAAGGGCTTATATTTAGTTTACACAAATCCTAAGGACTTAAAAGCAATGAAATCTAAAAATTGAGGGACTAAAAAGTAATTTCAATAAAGCTCAAGGACCCAACAGTAATTTTCCATGAACTCAAGGACTAAAAAATAATTACAAATAAAATTTAAAGACTAAAATGTAAATTTTACATAAGTTAGGAACCTAAAAGTAATTTTCACAAAAGTCAAGGGTGAAAAAATAATTTAAAAGTCGATTTTTGCCAAAACTAGGAGTTGAAATCATTCACAACATATGAAACCAAACCTTAAACCAAATCTTGCAAACTATATACCAAAACAAAGATCTAGAAATGATCTACGTTTTAAGACAAGTTTCACAACAATCCATTGAACAGTTTGCAAGAAATCACAAGCCAAAGATTTAGGGTACATAGTAGACTCGTCCCACCACACTCACCCAAAAATTACAAATAATATGTCAAATTAAAGATCTTGATGAGTTCTACAATTTGGTACTAGAAACACAAAGATCTGATATACGGATCACAAGAAATCACAAGCCAAAGCTGACGGTCACTATTCACTCCTCTGTGACTATTGACGGCATAATTTATTGTAAAAATCACTAAAATTTTTGTAAAAATTACCATGACATCCACACAACAAAATCACACTAACATGATCCCTACCATCAATTTGGAAATCAAAAATGGAATCTAAAGGGGTGCATACCATGGAAACGGACGGTTGACCTCTTCTCCTCCTCCTCTAATGCCACTGACAGTTTAGTTCTCCTCCTCTCCCTCTCCTCTTGGCACGGCGGCGAGCTCCCTCTCTCGGCCTCTCTCTTTCTCTTTCTTAGTCTCCTGCTCCCTCTCCCTCCCTCTCGTTAAATATTTATATACAAGGGAGAGAAAAGAAAGAAGGGAAAGAAAAGAAAGAAAGGAAAAAGAAATGAAGAAAAAGTAAAAGAGGTCCTCAAGTCCTCGCCACATGCTTGTCTCCTCTTCTCTGCGCTCCCAGCCCAAGGTGGAGATGAGCCGTCCTGCGAGCCGAAGAGGCACCTGAGCACGCATTTGTGGTTGCAGGTGCATACGCCCAACCACAGATTTGACACTCAATAAACCTGTGCACCGACTTCAAAACCACACGACAAGCATAGTCCAGGCCATCGCCTCGCACAAGCTAGTTGTGAGCACAAAATCATGACCACGCAATAACTTACAGCTCAAAGTGGCTCGTGTCAGAAGGAAACAATCACCCGAGCACACCAACAAACTTCACAGCATCAAAATAGATCCTCAAGGCCTCTACAAGGGTCCACATAGTATCTCAAACTCAAGACACCCAGATACGACATCTGAAACTTGATTGTGACGCTGAATCTACAAAATACAACTTAAGTTCTGAGTTTAAAATACTGAAATTCCCGTACACTTAATCTATGCTGGTCACCCGTGGTAGCAATTCGCACTGGCAACACACGGTTAGCTCAAACTGCTGACAGAAGATTAGTTAAAAATGTCACCTAAGGTCTAGATTGTTATAATAATCCTCCAGTACTCTTGGCTTCCTGACCTTAGCCTCTGTAATGCCCTGAACCCGGGCACGTTACCTAAATCATAGTATCATAAGCAAAATTACACTAACTACAGTCAAATTAAATAACTATAACTAAGGCTCACCTCTAGGAAACAATGTGTGGCTAGAAGCTCCTATTCTTGCACTGGAACTCGGCTACGCGCAACCTGCACCTGAAAACAACCATTGCACGCGTGAGTAACATCTAAGTCACCCAGTACGTGCCCCAACATATAAACCACAAAATCTCTGTAAAACTATTAAAAACTCAGCTTTTAATTTTCAAAGTTTGGTTTTCTTTTGAAAATCCACTTTTTCTTTTGAAATATCATTCCCTTTTTCCTTTTGTTTGAAATCACTTGGGAATTTGATCCCAAATCCATATTCTTTTCAAAACTCATCTTTCTTTTCAAAACATTTGGAAATTTTTTCCAATTCACCTTCTTTCTCAGAAACTCACATTTTGCATTTTCTTTTAAAACATTTGGAAATCATTTTCCAAAATATGTCCTTTTTCAATACTTGGGATTTCTTTCCAAAATCACATTTTTCCTATCCTTTCATTTTCTGAGAAATTCACATTTTTGACCAGAACCAGTCTAAAACACAATGTCTCTCAGGACTCAAAACCAAAATTATAAATACTAGCTGGTAACTGGTTAAAACCATATTTCTTATTCGTTTCTAAGATTTTAGGACCATTCATAAGTCTAGTCCAAACCACATTTCTTTTCATTTCTTAAAATCACATTCTTTTCTTATTCATTTCCACTTTTCTTTATTGATGTTACCTTGATCAGGGGCAACCAGGCACACAAGCAGTAGGCAAGGACATCATTTGCCCTACCTCCCTGCACTGCCATGGTGAAATTCCCCGTGCGAGATGCCACCACCCAGGCCAACCGACCTCAATCTCTTTTATACATGCATGGGGATACGTCTTTGTCTGACGTCCCATCGGTGACCCGAACAACTAGGTCCAATGACCTAGGCTCAGCCTACACCGTCGGTGACACGAACACCTAGGTTCAATAACCTAGGCTCAGCCTACACCGTCATGAGCTTGGTGACCCGAACAACTAGGTTCAATGACCTAGGCTCAGCCCATACCGTCTCAAGCTCTACAACCACAGTCGTATTTGGCAATTGGTCTCATTGGAGCCTTATACTCCCTACCACGTTGTCGACACCAACTCCCGTAGTTCCCTAACACATTATTAGTGTTTCATTTTCAAAACTCTTTAAGTTTTCCTTTTCAAAACCATTTTCATTTCCATTCTTTCCGTTGCAGGAATCTTTTCCCATGCAACACCTGACCCTCCACTGGGGTCTCTATTCAATTCATTTCAAATCATGTGTTTGAAATCACGATTGGGTCTCATGCCCAAAAGATTACACATAATCAATCATTTTATTCATTTATAGGGTCTAAAACCCAAAACCATGCCCAAATACACTTATTTAGGTTCCATATTCCTCTATGTCATTTACATGGGAAAAACATCATTAACACATGCTTTACATACCTTTAAAACCATTTATCCTTCATTTACATCTATGTTTACACATACTAGGGCCATGGTTAAAACGGCAGACCGAATTTCAGGTTCGGTATACCAAAAACCCTTGATTTGGTATACCGAACATTTTTGGTATACTGAAAATCCATTTTCGGTCGACCGGATGATTTCGACTTACCGAAACCAGGTGTCCTAGCTTAATCTGTCAGGATTTCGGTGTACCGAATTCAATTCCGCATACCAAATTCCCCGCAACCAGGGCATTCCCCTGTTTCGATCAATAAAATCGCCGGAAGTGGGAGCCTCGATCGGACCTCCCAAACACACATCACAAAATACCAACAAATCATGGGGTGTTGTAACATCCCAGTGCTACATAACAGTACAGGAACTACCTAAAAGCAGCTAAAAGTATCTAAATAACAGAATTAAATAAATAGAGCTAAACACCCAGACCTGTGTGTGGCAAAAGTGGCTCGAAAAGATGCACCAGACTAGAGTGCTCCTACTCTTGAGCACCTGAAACAAAAGGGGACAAGGAAAACACGTATGAGTGACAGGAATGTCACCTAGTACACGCCCCAAAACAGCGATAAAACCTGCAAAAACAATTGCCAGAAAACTACCATCACCAAAACCACACATTCGATTAGAAAGACTTCAAAAACAATGTCATTTCAAACTTTCTTTTCTTTTTCTTTCTTTCAAAACCTCATGCTCGTTGATAAACCTTTATACTCGACACAAGAGAAGTAAATCATTTCAACTAGTTTCCTAGCCCAAAACATCATTTAAAAACCATTAGCATAACTTATCACAAATCCGGGCTAGGAACTAGTCCAACACACAAATCCACACTTTTCCATTCCAAAACTGGTCGCATCACCCTAGTCACAGGCGATCGACTTGGCGACAAGCAGCTGGTGAGGATTCCATGTCACCACACCCACACTGCAGTGCCACGGTGAACCACCCCGCGTTGGAGTTCAACCGCCCTGACCGCAGCCTCAAAATGTACCCTCACTGGTACAAGCATGGAGTGCATCCTCGGGACGCATTGGGGTCCGAGCACCTGGGGACTCTAATCCCAGACCCGTCCAGCACCGACACTGAGGGTAGTCCGGGTCTCCCATACCCCGGGTCCTACAGTACCACCACAGTCTCGAGGCTCCTACCCCGGACTGCAAACTCAGCAACCACAACCGAGGACATGTCCCCGACATCTCTAGAGGTCTCACTACCTCGTCGGCAAGTCCTGGTTTCATTGTGGTTCCTACAATTTCCATTAATCCCTTTAAAACCATATGCAATTTCTCTTTTCAAAACATTTGTCAAAACCATTTTCCATTCATAAAACTCTTTGTAAATCACACGCATTATGCATCATATTATCATTTGTGGTTTCCAGCCCACACATTCATTCATGGTCATTATACCATGCAATCACCCCTCATGTGGGTCCACATTCATACACATAAGCCATGTTTCAATATCTCATGGAAAACATCATTAAAAATCAACATATTCACATGCAATGTTCTAGAAGTCATTTCCATGCATCTTATACATTTATCATGTATTTATTCATATTTATCTACATTTTCTAAGCATTTTTCAATATTGCCTTGGGTCCTGATTCGGCATACCGAATTGGGTCCCGGTCGACCAAAATTCCCTGATTCGGTCGACCGAAATATTTCGACATTCCGAATCCTCTATCAGTTTATCAGTCCCCTGCCAGAACGGTCGATCGAAATCATCCGATCGTCCGAAACCCCTTGATTCGGTCGATCGAATTTCCCCCAGTCATCCGAATCAGTGGTCTAGGGAACCACCTGGGAGCATTTCGGCATACCGAACCCAGTTTGGCATACCGTTTTCTGCAATTGCAGAAAACCTCCCCGACCTCCGTCGTCACTTCTCCCCCAAAGTGGGAGTAAGGAGCGGACCCCTCAAAAACACCACAAAAATTACAAGTAAAATATGGGGTGTAGACCTTCAAGTCTACTCCAAAACCCCTTAATCCAAACATAAAACCATTAAACATGCTGTTCTACGGAAATTCAAAAAGGCATAAGACTCATATGACATCACTGTAGCATGCATCAAGATTATCCACGAAAATCCCACGAAACACCCATGAATCAACATGATATCAACATAAGCACAATATTCATCTCATTCTCAATAATTTTCCTATTTTTGCATGATTTTAACATCATTATCCATGATTTATCCCTTAACCTACCATGCCACAACCAAGGAAAGGGAAACCGAGGGGGAACGCGTACCTGGCTTCGACGAGCCTCGCGTGTCCTCAAGCACCGGCGATGCACGGCACCAGCCTTCCCCCCGCACTCGCGCGATCTCCTCCAGCGCGCGACTCCTCCTTAGCCTCCGCACTCCCTCTCGCCTTCTCTCTGGTTCTCCGCTCCTCCCCCATGCCGCACGCCTCCCTTTAAAGCCACTACTGCCTGCCATCCCCGTGGGTTCCGCCGGCCTCCTGCCAACCTCCCTACCGCCAACGGGACGGGATGGGCAGCCCTCCCGCCAGGCCTCGTGCGTAGGGGAAACCAGGTCACAAGTGTGGTCACGGGAAGAAGAGGCACAAGGCACATGGGGTTGGTCTCTTTGACCAGGTCCACCCTCAAGTCCAAGTGGGTTTTACCCCAAACACGGGTCCCAGTTAAATAACAGACCCACAAGCCACAGAAGTCACACCACAAAGGAGAAACCAGGGGCACAAAACACAAGGAGCGACCACAATCAACAAACACAACCTGGATTTGCAATTAATAAACCACATACAAATAATTACAAGAAATTCCATGGTTAATATTAAATGGAAAAGCCAAGCACACATGTTACAGGTGTAGACCCTTGAGTCTACTTCCAAATCCCTCAAACCATTCATCAATTCATCAACTATGCAATCCACACGAAAATCACAAAGGGATGAAGCTCAAAAACGGCTACCATAGCCTTCATCCCAAAATCTCGTATATCCTTACCAAATTCCATCTTAACCGCATGATATCTATGTTTTCATGCTATTCAACGCATTCTCATCAATTCCACTATTTTTCTACGATTTTACATGCATTTTTTTCATCATTTCATGCATTTAACTTATCAGAAGAAAAGAAGAGAACGGAGGAGAAGGAGGGGTCGCGTACCTCTTCCGGAGAGCCTCCCCAACTTTGGCGAGCTCCTTCGCACTTCGGCGCAACCCCGGCGAAGCTCCTTTGCCGGCGAACCATACAGACAACCACCACCTCCTCTGCATGCGTCGTTCTTCCACTCCTTCTTCTCCCTCGCATCTCAGTCCTTCCTCTTCCATTTGCCTCAGCCTCTCTTTATCTCTTCCTCCTCCCACGTCGCGCCAGTCGCCCATCACGTCGGAGAAGATGGGAAGGCATGGGCCAGCGTCATTGGTGGCACGGGCTGGTGGAGGAAGAAGAGGAAGTAGACGGGGTGGGGTGAACTTGTGAGTGAGAGAAGGAGAAAAATAAAGAAAGAAAAGACGAAAGAACAGGCACACAAACCGAGGTGACTGTACATCCTCAAATCAGACCCACATTGGTCCCAAATCACAAACAGGAGCACAGAAAGCCAACCCAACTCTCACATATCCAAGAAACAATAGATTATCCATTTATAAACCATTCATACAATATTATAATTAATTACATGGTTTATAATTAAAAATGGATAATCACATCCAGATGTCACAACCTCAGTTCTATTGGTCCACAGACCTCAACCTCCTCGACCTCTTAGTCTCCACAAATAGAAAGTAGTGAAAAAACATTTGAAATCTTATTTCGAGTAAAACCAAAACCATACTCCAATACATCAAGCCGCAGCATCCTACTATACCAGCCAAAACGCACGAAACATACATGCAGATACAACAAAAAACATTTAAAGCATAAAACATTTGCCATTCTATTCAAGAAACAAAATGGAAGAAAACTATTGTAAAGAACTAACAAAACGGAGTAATATAGGACTTTAGAAAGTTTAGCAAAACCCAACAAACTAAGATCTCAAAGACTTTCTTAAGTGAGAAGTAAATCTTAGGTTTCTGTCGTAAAGTGTAGAATGTTAGATTTATTGCAATTTATATAGAACATAGGACTATCTACATCCGACACCATGCCTGTACCTATGAACACTTTATTCAATGCACAACTCACAAATATAGAGGCTTAATTATATGAAAACACATCTTGTATCATCCATAAAACTTATTCTACATTAGAACAATAAAAGGAAACTCAAGTACCCTAAGTTATCACATTACTGAATAACTCAACAATATTCAAATTAACACTTAAAAGTGTAAAATGCTAGCTCAAGTGTGTTCTACACAAGAGATACCATTTCTTGCATCTAACATCCAAATTATAGATTATTAACCAAATTCTTCTTGAAACTAGCATGCAACCTCACCATCTTATAAAGAAACACAAATACAACAGGAGGAACACCTATTCCACTTCTTGCAACATATTTCTAACCTCAGAATCAGTCTAAATTACTTCTAATTGGGTGTGTACAATATGGTTTGTCTGGGACGTAAAATGCATCAGGAGTTGAGTTTAACATAAAATGGACCAGTCTCTACATCTTACACCCTCACGACTAGATTGAAGTAAAAATTTATTATAACTTGCACCAAATTCTTCGGAAAGCTTAGAGGTGTTGAAATTGATCAAAATTGACTGAAACTACAGCATGCATTAGGAATATCAAAATTCACCACTAAAGTTCAAATCCAACAAAATGTGTACCTTACACACAAGGTGAACTCAACTCCATGCAACAAGCTTCCATGCAATCCCAAAGCTACAATGAAGTTTTTTTAAACTTCCCCAAGCTTCCACTAGGCTCCAATAATCTCTGTGTAACACCCCTATTGCAACACATATTAGTATCAATACTATCCAATTATCTATGTCAACTAACTAACTATGAAGACTAAGAATAAAAATGAAAATTACAATTATCTTCCTCTACCTAGAACTATGGTGTGTCACTATGTGACTCCTAACTTATGTACGAAAACTAGACTGCACTTCCTAATAATACTTGGAAACAAAAATATAATAACACACGTGAATGACATCAATGTCACCGAATACGCGTCCTACAAAAACCAAGATCAGAAAACACTAAGCTGAAGACATACTAGAACCAAGTGCAAATGGCTAGAAATCCACTTTACAAATCATGTCATCATTTTCTTTAAAATCTCATGCATCTTTGAAAACCACTTTTATGTATTCCAGAAAGTCAAATCTTGACTAGAATCCAGCTCAAATCACAACTCAAAACCACAAATTAATCAAACCACGGCTGGAATCTAGTTTAAACCGTAAGCCAAACTACAGTTAGAATGTGGCTCAAAATCACAAGCCAAACCACAAATTGATTCTAGCTCAAAACCATATATACACACAACGTAAAAACCCGTTAGTCACCCATGACCACAGGCGTCCGATCAGCCACAAGCAATTGGCAAGGCTCCATCCCCAACTCCACTGCACTATTGTGGTGAACTACTCCGTGTAGGAGTCCAATCACCCCAATCGCTACCTCATTTTTTTTATCATATCATATAGCACAGAGTGCATCTTCACGACGTCCTTTAATGTTCAAGCATCTGGGGACTCGAACCCTAGACTCGACTAGCACCAGCACTAAGGGTGATCCAAGTCTCTCATACCCTCTAGGCCCTGTAATACCACAATCATAACCATGAAGTTCCATCCTCGGACCAAAACTTAGTAATCACGACCTTGGATGCACAATCAACACCCCTTTCTCTGTCGATACGATCTTTAGCTACGTGATTCCTACTAAAACCACGAAAAACCATTTTGAAACATATGCATTTCCTTTGAAAATCTCTTTTAAAACATTTATCACATAAATCATTTCTCATATCATTTCCTTTATAGAAATCAAAATTTTCTTTCCCAAAGCCTCCTAAAACTCAAGAAAATACTACAGAAAGTCTCTGACCTACGTAGATTGTGCCAGTTAGTCATGCTAAGAACCCTCGCTAGTTTCTCGCACCACAAGACTGTGCTACCTGGTTGCGCTTCCAGTTCACGCACACAACTTACGTTGGTTGGTCGTGCCCAAACTATGACAGAAAACTAGAAAATAGAATGCCATAAACCAATCGAAAAATCCAGGTAAAACTCCGACAATTCACAGAAAAATCCAAGATTCACTACTAGATACTCTCAGTTTACACCAAATCAAGGGAGAAAAACAGGGTAGGGACGCATACTCTCAGTTTGCCAGTGTTCCTTTCCTTCTATAGCGAGCTTTCCGGTGTCCTCACTCCTCCGACAACCGATCCTCCTCTAGCACAGGCTCCCACCCTCACACACACTCTCTCTTTCTCTTCCTCACCTCTCTCCCCCCTTCTCTGCTCTCTTTCCTGGCTTTGCTACTCGATAGGGGGTTACAGGGAGTTTTTGTACACCCTCTACCGTTGGCAGCCGCCTGGAAATTCCAATTGGATAGTGTGGTAGGGTGAGGTGAGGGGCGGCATAGGGCATGGCATTGTCAGGTAGTGAAGTCGGTGCGGCGATGTGACAATGAACACTGTATTCTTTATGACATTTGTGGTGTTTACTGTATTGTGTACTACATGCTAGCTATTCATGCCATCTATGTTCGCCCACAAATTGCATTGACTATTTCTGCCTACAACAGTCGCCAGTCCTATGCGCTGACCCATACAACACAGAGCCAAGGAAACAACACAAATTCTTCATGATTACCACAAAAGATTTACAAAATTACAAGTAATCAAGTTCCATTTTATCTAGATTACATATAAACGGATATCATTCCTTAATACACGGTTACATCATTTCTGGATTTCCTAGGCTACAAATCAGCAATCCCATTCCACGATCAATCCTTAATGTTGTAGATATTACACTCTAGTAGGTCATTGTAGACACCCTGATTTTGAGGTGACTCATGGATGAGCTTTCCAGTTGTTGCTTTGGATGTAGCTAACCCTTGAATCAACCCTAAACCTATAGCAGGCCCGCAGCCCGACTAGAAATCTAGATAGGTAGGAGGGAGCACCTAGCTAGCACACTTACTTGACACACCAAGCTAGCACACCTACCTAGCACACCTAGCTAGCACACCTACCTGACACACCTAGCTAGCACACCAACTCGACGCACATTCCAGGCGCACATACTCGACGCACATACCAGGCACCCAGCCATTTCTCAGGCTGCTGGCTGCTGGCTTTCCACCTCCCATGGCTATTACCTCTACCAGCGAATATGTCATGGAATCTTCCAGGCTTTTCGTCTACGAGGCTCCTTGTTGTCCTAGGAGTTACCCATGAGGAGTTCCTATATATAGACTCCATAGGCAACCATTTGAAGGGGTTGAATCATCTTGAAAGATAGAGTCATAACAGCTGCACTAGCCTTCTCCAGAATTTTGCAACCATCCACTTGAGCACTCAAGTTTTCTCTTGCATCCAGAGGTATTCTAAGCCCTTCCAAAGCATCAAGGAGCTTATTATCTTAGGTTTTTCTTTTCTTTCTTGAAGGAACATCCATCTCGGACAAGGTAGGCCTTCACCTTTCCCTTAATCTCTTATTCTTTTGCAAGGAATAGCATGTTAAAAGCTCCATATGAGGTCTAATTCTTTCTGTATTTACATGAGGATTTTGCGATGAATTTATTTATCTTTTGCAAGACACTCTTCATGTAAATCTATGCTTTGATTATAACATGTTTAGTTTATTTCTAG
>JAMKQA010021708.1:0-16103 GCA_024699735.1 Posidonia australis
CTTGAAATTCTCTATTCACCCCCCCCCCCCTTCTAGAGAAGCATTTGTATCCTACAATACAGAATTTGCTAGTCAACTCTCGGCCTCTTGGAGCTGCCAACCCTTGTGAAGCAAGTGCCACTAGGCGGCATCTCGCTTATGGGTCATGTCTCTCTTATTTCGGCTTCATATTCCACTATACAACCAGAGCCCTCAGTAATGGCAAGGTTAGAGGATTTAATACCAGCACGCATCATGTGGGTCAACTCTGAGGTTGTTACATTGGAGCCAAGAATATACCTCTTATAACAGTCAGGAATGGGACTTTGCTCAATGGAGTCCTGGCAGAAGCCGAATTGGCAAAGAACTCGGACAGGGTGATATTCCACACCGCCTGTAAGCCTAGGAAGAACCATTAGCTGCATGTCCCCAGCATTAAAAAAGGCAGTAAAAGTCCTTGAGGCTAAGGATATAATGCACCACACTACCGTGTCCTCAGCGAGATTCCGCAATCTGTTGCACAACTCGTGTACACCTAGAAGTGTCCTTGAATGGTTAATGCAGCTATAAGCTTCAAATGCAGAAGGCCAAGGGCACAGAACCTGGCAAAATAGGTTACACAGTTAAATAAGCATAGCAGAGTGTTACAAATAAAATGACTTACTTGCACTAGAGTGCCACAACCATAGAGGTGCCGAGAGCGTTTCAACGCTCGATCTAAACCAATATAAGTCTCTACAAGGAGAATGGGAGCAAGATCAATTTGGTGAGTAACCATCGCCCAAGCTATTTCTGCTATCTCAACAGACACAGTCATCCGGCCATGGCTAAAAATAAGCTCCCCAAGGAAGCGCATCACAAAACCATGAAGCCACAGGTTGCCTAAAGAGGAACGAGCACTGATAATTTCATCAAAATAATCCAAGCGCAGCAGGGTAGTTGATCCATCTCTGCAAATAAGGTTCTTCTCACAAACACCTCTGGTCAAACCAGTCAGTCGACTCAGAACTGAAGCATAGTTGTCGTGGCAAGTGAAACCGGCAACTGACATGAATGGCGACAGGCCGCATATCCATCTGACCTCCTCCAAAGTCAGAGTCATTTCTATCTGCTCGAAGCGAAAAACATGTAAAGCCGACTTCCAGAATCAAGCCACGGCACATAGCAGGTGCCAGTTCACCTCCACTTTAGCTATACTTAATAGGGAGGAGGATATGCCCCAAATCCACAGTTGTTCGCGATCTGCAACTGTTAAAGCATCAATCCAGCCATGCAGAGCATCTGAAGAATATTTCGGCATCACCATGGTGGGTTAGCTCTGTGGACACGAATTTAGGCCATATATGGCAGGAAAAAGGCAGAACTTAGCAAAAATATGAGGCAAACAGAGTGATCCAATAGAATATGATCTTAATCTAAATGCAAATCAGAAAGTATGCTCAAGAAATTTTGTCTTGTTGTAAATCTGAGATAATGTGGCAAAGACGAAATCTGTATTTTGTTTTTCCTTCTCATAAAGCAAGGCATGAAGAAATCAGCAAGGAAAACAGCAAAGCATTCACATACCATTGTAATAGCACAGCCGAAGTCCAAAACAGATCAAAGAAAGATGCTACAAGCAAGCTATGAAGATTTGAGGCTGTTTGTAGAAGGGGTGGTAGTGCATCTCGCTAGGAATGCGAGATTATAAGCAAGAGGTTTTAGCAAAAAAGGAAAGCAAGCTGACCATTTTTGTGTGGAGCACCAATGTGGCGCACATAGGCGGTGCACGTATGTGGCGCACCTAGGCGGCACACCTACGAGGCGCACCCAACAGCTGAAAATTTCGATAGCACCTCCCCTAAAATATAGACCTCGCCAAATCGGCGCCATTTTTTTGAATCTGCACAGAAAGTTACATGTAGCATTCGAAAACAATACCCCAAGAAAGGGGCGCATTCCATAATTGAGATTTGTCATTTCAAAGCATTCTTAAACATGTTTTACAATGTTCCAATGTCAATACAAGACTTGACTTTAGCAAAAAGATGAAATATGGCTATTCCTTGTCTGACTCCTCCTCGTTGGACGATGCCTCTTGAAAACTCTTGGCCAAAAGACAGGCGCCTCGTCGAGTGATCTGACGCGACCACTAAGCGGCAGCAGCAGCCTGAGAATGGGCAGCAGAACTCTGGACCCTCTGGGAAACTTCAGTATCTGAGCGATCCTCCTTAGAAGCTTCCATAGTGAATTCCCCACTGCTAGCTGCATTCACCTCATGAGCTGGGAAGTCTTGCTGTAATATCGGGACCTGTGTTAGTAGTCAGAATTATTGAATAATATAGCAAAAGCAGAAAAAAGAGAAGAGTACCTGGATGATATTGCGCCAATGCAATTCCTGCAAGTTTACAGATATGTCAGGCATTTTGTGTTGAAATAGCAATTTACAAAAAAAAAATATAAAAGTCATACCCTCTTCCGTCGGATATCGTCGTAAAAGGCGCTGAACTGTTCTTCAAAGCCCTATTGATTATGACAAATATCAGATTTATGTGGATTATATGCATAGAAGTGTTAAGAAGAAATTATAATCAAGTACCTTAGCCCAGTCAGAGGCGTACCACATACCACGCTGGCTACCCCTCATAGCCTCCTCAAAAAGGTACGGCTTCCCGACGCACCGGTACCAAGCCAGATAATCTGTATAATTGACTTCCCAAAGGACATGCCTGTCCTGAGAAGCCATAGCTGCCGCATGCTAACTCCTGGCCATAGAACGAGTCGAGGCCGAGCAGTCCATGTCAGAAGGATGAGGGGTAGGAATGCAGAACTCATTTAGAAACTAGTGCCTCATGCACCTCAGGAGAAAGTATGCTGATTTCTTCATGCAATAAAATTTCACCTGTTTGTCCCTCAAAATGTGGCCGGAGTTCAGGGGGACCCAATCAAAGCCATCATATCTAGCAAATGGGCGCAGATGAACCTGTTATAGAAAAGACAAGTATAGGCAACTCAGGCGGTACTTGTATTAAAAGAACTGAAGGCTACAGCATAAAAATAAAAACTTACATCCTCGAGCTCTACCAGGTCTAGCAAATACTGGTAGGACTCAAAACTATACACCCCTGTGGCAGCCCGATGGTCAGGCTCGACCCATTGGCGAGGAATGGGCAAAATCTCATCACGAAGGCGGTCGAAGCTATGCCCCTGTGTGATGTGCTCCATAATCCAGTACTAACAATGGAAAGCAGAGGTTAGATATGAATCAAAAAGACATTTATTTTCGAGATAATGAAAGTGAATACTTACAGTCAGCAGAGGATATAGCCCCACATAGGAGCGGCGCCCAAGCTTGACTACATTGTCAAGCCCACAGATCAGCCAAGTATGGCTGGCGCCAGCCCAGTCATAGTGGTCCAAATGCTCTAGATTGGTTAAGTACGCTAACCAATCAGCATGAATACACTACGCAGATGAGTCGCAGAAGATCATTGCCAGCAGATCCAGCAAAATGTCACAGCACGAAATCCGCCTCGTTCGTATCAAGCTCAGGGTGAGGCCAGAACTGGTCCCACTCTCTCAACCACCACACAGTGATCATGTGTTTTGCCCTAGGTGGCTTAGGAGGAACACGACCCAGGTGTGCAAGAGCAAGGTGCAAGCCATGAGTAGTCTCACCTATAATCGGCTCGTCACTGAAGGGAAGGCCTGTCAGCAGGGCCCATTGGTCGAGCAAGATGGTTAGTTCTTCGAATGGGAAGTGAAAGGTGTGCGTCTCGAACCTCCACCTCTCCACCAAAGCTTTGAAGAAGTTGTAGTGACCATGTATGACCGGAATGCACAATAAACTGCCAATGGAGACTGGTGAAGGAGAAAGTCCTGCAGAAACTCGGGTAGACGGTGGAAATGATCGAGCATTGGGGCCTAGTGGCATCGCATTACCCGGTTTGCTTCACCAGCCTGAAATATCAAGAACAACATTAATATCAAGTCAGAAAGCAATTTTTTAAAGCACACCAAAGTAAGAAAAATTACCCCAAAGTTGGGACCCTCGCAGATATGATGGTCGCTCAACAGCCACCCCTCGAAATTACCAGACCGCTGAAAATACATTTGTCAGAAAAGGCACCAGATTTATACACATTTTCTTCCAGTATGGGCTTACCTCAATAGGGACGGCAGGAGTTGAGTTGCTGGAGGCATGTGACCTCGAGGAACTACCTTGCCGCTAGGAATGAGAGCTAGACGACGTATCCCGTGAGAACTGTGGCGTTCCCTCCTCAGGAACTACATCATCCTGCAAGGGGCAAGGGTCAAACTAGGATTTAAGCAGTAGGACAAACAAAACAAATACGCTACATCCGAACATAGCAAAGCACAAGTCTCGAGATAAAGCATGGCAATACAAGGTATATTTGTAAAGCCTGCAGTCATTTGCAGAACAAAAAAGGTGTGGTGTACATAAACAGAGTATATTAGTAGGTATGTAAGCGTTTTAACAGCAACGGCCCCTTTTACAAGTGTAAATTAAATGAGAAGCGGGCATAGCTCAATATTGCAGTAAAACATGGGCACTTATTACTTTGCAGTTTTGTTGCTCTACGTTTGTTTTGCCTAGACAAGGTTTGCTAAGTGAAAATTGACTTACATGACAAAATTTGACTCAAGCTTTGAAACTGGCAGTTCATGATTTGGTTCAAGGGCAGAATCGTATTTCAAGTGAGTTGACAGATGGCATGTTTGTTCACTCATATAGGGGAAAATGTCTTCAATCTATGTTTTTGGCACGAAGGACATGGAAAAAATAAATTCACAGAGCTGCATAGAACAAAGTCTCTGGTGCCTAACAGAACTACCAACCAGCATGACCACCCCATGGTCCGTTCCACCACATCGGAATCCACCATGTCACCACACCTCCAACTAAGCCACCACTCCACCTTCACTATCACTGCCACAACCCGATCACTACCAACCCGCAAACCACATCACCACCAGCCTCCACACACCACCCCTACATAGCCCCATGCCCGCACGGCCAGCCCTCCGACCAAGCCACCACTCGTCGACAACCCCAATAGCCCACCGGAACCCATTTTGCCGTCGGCCACCAAGGAAAGGGAAGGGGCAAGACAGCACACAAAAAAGTGTAAGAGATCAAGAGGAGGAAGAGATACCCCCATTGGCGAGCCTCTCTCCAACCAGTCCCGGAGAGTCTGATCCATGCCGCCGCCAACCATGCTACCGCCTCACCTCGTCGACACGTCGAACCCCCGCACCAGCCAAGAGCACCCCGTCGGTGCACCTGCTACGCGCTACTGCCGTGAAGAGATAAGGGAGAGTGGAGAAAACGGGAGACAAAGAAGAATGGAGGAGGGATGGAGAAAAGGAGACGAATGGGTTTCGTATGAGAGGAAGAAATGGGGAAGAAGAAGAAGAGTCATGCACATTAAAAGAGGAAAAATAAAGAATATATGTGTGCATAGGTGTTGCTTTGAAACAATATCAAATCAACCAGAAATGATAGCAGAACATGGTAAAGGCCAAGCAGCATAAGCCTCTTGCATTCCCAGAAAGCAGGAAGAAATGAAAAAATGACGGTTATGGCAGTTGTCCAATGGCTCCCTCTATGCAAATAATTTATGGTTGAGATCCATAATGCCAAATGACCGTGAAAATTGCATTCCAACCCTTGACACTCTGCAGCTTGCCATCAGGGGAAAAATATAAAGTTTCAAGAAGAAGCCAGCTCAGGGTCTGCCAAAAATACCAGATAGGGTAATTTACAGATAAACCCTACCTTTTCACAAAATTTCAAAGTAGGCCAAAAAGGACGCAGAAAGTTATAAGTGGAGCAGATATTCGCAAAACATTACCGAATATCAAAAGTCATCGCCCAGTGGCACTATGGCGATAAACAGTTTGTCATATTGGGCAATTTACGATAAGACCCCTCTAGTTTTGGAAAATTGCAGATAAGCCCACACCTTTTGCAAATTCGCAAAACAAATTAGGGTCAGAACTTCAACAAGGTCCTTTCAGAGGATACTGTATGCACTAGTGATACTGCCATAGCGTCAGCTGCAAGCACATTTACAAATTTGCCCTTCGAAGCACCATTGCCGTTTTCCTTCCTGGGGGACAATCCAGGGATCATCGTTTTGATTTCTCGGGATCTCCGTCCAAGCGGATGAGATCCTACTACCTCTTTCTCTTGGATTTTCGCGAGCGGGAAATCCAATTTGTTGACTTTGACCGGGCGGTCGATCTCATTTGCCCTCTTGGATTTCACAGGCATGAAATCCAACTTGTTGACTTTGACTGGGCGGTCAATGTCATTTGCCCTCTTGGATTTCACGGGCGCGAAATCCAACTTGTTGACTTTGACCGGGCGGTCAATGTCATCTGCCCTCTTGGATTTTCGACGCGCGAAATCCAACTTGTTGACTTTGACCAGGCGGTCAATGTCATTTGCCCTCTTGGATTTTCACAGGCGCGAAATCTAGCTTGTTGACTTTGACCAGGCGGTCAATGTCATTTGCTTGGATTTTCGCGGGCGCGAAATCCAGCTTGTTGACTTTGACCAAGCGGTCGATGTCATTTACCCTCTTGGATTTTGTAGGCATGAAATCCAGCTTGTTGACTTTGACCAAGTGGTCAATGTCATTTGCCCTCTTGGTTTTTCACGAGCCGAATTCCAGCTTGTTGACTTTGACAGGGCGGTCAATGTCATTTGCCCTCTTGGATTTTCGCAGGCGTGAAATCCAGCTTGTTGACTTTGAACGGGCGGTCAATGTCATTTGCCTCTCTTGGATTTTCACGGGCGCGAAATCCAACTTGTTGACTTTGACCGGGTGGTCAATGTCATTTGCCTCTCTTGGACTTTCGTGGGTGCGAAATCTAGGCTGTTGACTTTGACCGGGCGGTCGAAGTCTTTGGCTTCTCTCGGATTCCCTGGGCAGGAAATCCGACGGCTTGACCTCTTGACCGGATGGTCAAGGTCCTAGCCCTTCTCTCGGATTTCCCTGGGCAGGAAATCTGGTGGCTTGACCTCTTGACCTGATGGTCAAGGTCCTAGCCCTTCTCTTGGATTTCCCTGGGCAGGAAATCCAGCTGCTTGACCTTTTGATCGGGCAGTCAAGGTCCTTATCCTTTCTCTTTTGGGTTTTCGCGGGCGTGAAATCCAGCTGTTTGACCCTCTGACTGGGCGGTCAAGGTCCTTTTTCCCTTTCCTCTTCCGTGTTTTTGCGGGCGCGAAATCTCTCTGTTTGCCTTTGGTCCATGCAGACAGGGCCTTCTTGTTTGACAAATGGTATGTTTGTCATGCCCCTCTTCCCCTTGGGCTGGTATCCCCAACTCCTCGGTTGACAACTGTCATGCTGTCTGGCGATCGGGTTGATAAGACTTGATTGACTTGTCATATCCCGCCTCCTCAGGTTGATACCCTCAATAATCCGGTTGATGAGTCCGACAACTTATCATTTACCTGCCAGTGGATCCTTTTTGTGTGCAGGATTTCTGTGCTAGCATCAGCGTTACATCATCTTGCAAGCACCCATTCTTGTGTTTTTGCTAGCATCAGCTTTGCATCGACTTTCAAGATCGACTCTTGCATTTGTTTTTCGCATTGGCATCACATCTCCAGCATTTAGATCAATAGTTGCACGCATTTCGCATTTGCATTTGCATTTGGCAACAAGTCATGACTTTCAGTGCATCCACCGGATAAGTGACTACTGCCTACAGCAAACACCATCCTTCTGTAACCTCAGAATGGAGGTATCTTGTCAACCCAAAGCATCGGTCTTGGTTCCTTTCGTCCATCAACCTCGCTCAGGGAGGGGCATCTGTAGACACCCCAATTTTGAGGTGACTCATAGATAAATTTTCCAGATGTTGCTTTGGATGTGGCAAACCCAATCCCGTCAACTAAACCAACCACAAACCTATAGTAGGTCTACAGCTCAATTAGAAATTCAGACAGGTAGGGGAGAGCACCAAGTTAGAGCACCAATGTGGAGCACCTGTTTGGAGCACCTATTTGGAGCACCGAGCAGGAGCACTACAGTGGCACACCTAGCTGGAGCATCAAACAGGCACACAGCTCTGGTGCACCAAGCTGGCGCGTAGCCACTTCTCAGGCTGCTGACTGCTGGCTTTCCACCTCCCATGCTTGTAACCTTCATCATATTTCATTTTCCAACATTCGTATAACTGGCTTAATTAAAAGGAAAAGTCACCTATCTCTGAATTTGAACCAGAATTCTGAATCGGACTGTAGTCTGATTCAGATTTTCTGGGGAGCACCATTCTAGAGCACCTATATGGCGCATCAGAGTGGTGCACCAAACCATAGCACCACTCTGACACACCATTCTAGTGCACCAGACTGGTCAGAGAAGCAGAATCACCCTCTTTTGCATCCTCATCTGCATGTTTTCCCGAATGAATTTTGAATCTGATTCTTTCAGTGATGATTCTTTGGTATTTTATGATTATGCATGCATGATTTCAACCACAAATGATGTTACTTTTCCAGTTGTTTTACCCTTTGAACATTCAGTCCATAGTCCAAATCTGGTAGGCTGATTGCCATATACTCCTATATGGAGAATCTTATGCATCAGCTCCTTATCCAGTGGTATGGCTGAACCTTGTTTCTTTTATTCAACATGCGTAAGATGTGACCTTATGTGAGGCTATTAGCCCTTGAGCATAAGATCCATAAATCTTCTCACACTTGCATTTCTTTCATTTTTGAAGGATATTTTCTAATTTTGCAAAGACTTTACGTTGCACAACATTTTAGAACACATTTATATATGACTTTGCACTACGGGATTTCTGTTTTTCCTCAGCACATCTTTCTAGCCCACATAGGAGCACATAGGTGGCGCACTAGACTGGAGCACCAGTCTGGCACACCAAACAGGCACATCCGCCTGTTATTCAGTAGCACACAGCAGCTTTCGCAAAGTTTTAGCATGATTTCCTGTTTTGATTTACTTCTGGATTTTTCTGGTTTTTGATATATTAGGAAGACCCAATTCTGTTTTTACCCATTCCATGCATGGTAGATCATGTTTTGCATATAGTAAAGCAAGGATGAAAAATCACTCAAAATACTTAGATCCTTGATCTTATTTATGCAATATCTTTGCATCGACACTTCACCCGATATATGAGCGATATTTCTATGCATTAGGACACACCCCTGCACTCCCTGCACCCTTATTTTTAACATAAAACACCACTCACTTAGCATGGCATGGCATATCACCCTTGGGCGTACAGTAAAGGCTGAAAAGCTAACATTTCATATAAGTAAACGACAAACCTATAGAAAGACCGAATTTCAGGTGCACGAGGGTGCCTAATACCTTCCTCATGCGTAACAGGGATCCTTACCCATTTCTGGTTTGAGACCATCTTTTCCATTGGCTTATTTGCATGATTTGAATGTTTTAAGCAGTTTTCCTCGTCTTCCGTTTTTAAATAGACTAGGTGGCGACTCCTGCTTTTTATCATTATTTTCGTTATTTTTGTCGTGACCTTGTCGATACTCGCGCATTTGGCCTTTCGCGCCAAGCACAAGGCTGTCGCCAGCATGGTTACACTCCCACATTCTACACCTACTATAGCACCACCCCCTGCCTTATCCTCACCCATGTATCAAACACAAGCCTCATCCTTTATCCCACAGCACACAACAGCCATGCACGGGTACACTGGCCATCCTACCGTAACATCAGACGGCAGAATGGTGGATCTGGAGGAGCCCTTAGGGGCGACCCATACAGTGTACGCAGCACCCACCTCAGCTGCACAATCTACGACTACAGTAGCACCAAACGCTCTCCTTGCGAGGGTAAATTATTTGGAGCGCACACTCCGACAAGTGCAAGGCAGGGACTGCCGATCCTACCAATTCCGAGACCTCTGTTATTTTCTAGAGGCGACTCTCCCACTGAACTTCCAAATCCCTGAATTCAACAAATACAATGGTAGAGGCTACCCAATTTCCCATTTGAGAGCCTATTGCGGAGACCTCGCCCAGCTCCAAGCTGACGAGAGATTGCTCATCTGCCTGTTCTAGAAGAGTCTTACGGGGCCCACGTTGAAGTGGTTCACTTCCCTCGACATGGCCATCATCAAGACTTGGGACGACCTTACACAGGCGTTCCTCAAACAGTATTCATTTAACCTCAACCTAGTCCTAAAGTGCGAGGACTTAGTCGCAATCAAGCAGAGGCCCGAAGAAACATTTGGGGAGTATGTTGGATGTTGGCGGTCCTTGGCTTCGCAGGTCAAAGATAGGCCCTCCGATGAGGAGTCTATTGAGATCATGATCCGAGGAGCACAACCAACAGTCAAGGCTCTGCTCAGCATACAGCCAGTTACCACTTTTTTTGCATTGCTCCTGGCAGGCGCTCGTGTTCAGAGCTCACTGCGCGGTGGTAGTTTTCCAGCACTCTCTACATTTGCCAAGCAAGCCACTTCCTCACATAGTGGCGCTAGCAGCAGCAACAACAACAACAACCATAATGCCAATCCACCTAGGAGGCGGGATCCCTCCAGGGATGTAGTCACCTATATTAGATCCCCTACTGCACCGGCGAATGTCCATCCGCCCCCTTAGCAGCAACTAGTTTATGCACCCACGCCCACACATGAAGCACCTCATGCACCACACATCACTCCCACTGCCACTCCAGCTTATCCTACCCCACCTATGGCGATGCGCCAGCCATTGGCACATCCGCAACCAAGGCGGCAATGCCGTGACAGGAACCACTATACCCCATTAGTGGAGCCCTTGGGCATGGTGTTTCCTAAAGTCGCATCCCTCTTGAGGCTGCCAAAGATTCGCCCGCCACTAAGTCTGCTTCTTGCCTGGTATAAGACGAATGCGTTCTGCAATTTCCATTGAGTCGCAGGTCACTCGACAGACAATTGTCTCACACTAAGGAACGCAATCCAAGACTTGATTGACCAGAAGGTCATTGTGATTAGCACGCAGGAGGTAGGCCCCATGGCCACATCAGCAGCCGCACAAGCACCACCAGCATAACCCAACATAGTTAGCCAGCCATTACCTCAGCATTCAGCCTCGGGAGCAATAGGCCCCTTGAGAGTCAATTCCATTTTTTCTTGATGATTCTATCTGATCTTTTATTCTTCCTACTCTTCTTATGCCAATTGTATCTATCCTTCCTTGGTGATTTTGAGGAGTCAATTAGTTTGATTCGTCCTACCATTGAGGCAATTTCTACTCTAGCTCCAAACCTCGTCCGCTTCGAGTCTTAAACTTGTAATGTTCTGTATCGTGTCAACCGGTTTGGGCTGGTTAATTTCATTCCCTCTCTCGAGTGTTTCAGCCATTTGGCCATTCGTAGTGATCCCCGTTTGATGGTCGTGAACTTGTGTCACAAGTGGGGATACGAGAAAGGAACCCCTTGGGCGATGTGGCTAAGGAATCGCCGAACCGGTCAGGGTGGAAGAATGGAGAAAGCACGAAAGATTGGGACATGAGTATCAAAACCAGCAGAAGAGATCACCGCGCTTTGGTAAGTCCCCCAAGATGATCATTTCCCACTATTTAACTAACTTCACCAGTGTAGGCGTCATGAATCCAAGCCAAAATTTGTTCATAGCCTCAAGCTGTTTAAATTTTCCAGAGAATGGTCATTCATTGTCAGAGTAGACCTGTAAGCAGTTTCAGAGTTATACAGTGCTTAGTAGAGTCAAAACAGTTGGCAGTGTGTCAGGCAACAGCAGCACAAGACCCTGTTCAAAAGGTAAACTAAAGAGCCTGATAGATGACACAGATTCAGATATTTTGCCCCAAGAACAATTGGAGGTGCTCGTGAGGGACTTAGCAGAGCACGATAGAGTCAGAGAAGGGGAAAACATTTGTTTCGCCACCACAGCCAGAATCACCGGCACCAAACATCAATCATGGTCCTTCAATCAGAAAGAGAGTGTGCTAATCTCCAGTCAGCTGGGAGCCCGTCAGTGCCTTCTAATTGAAAAGTACTACCAGTGATCGTCGGCCACTCCTGAGCCTTGCAAAACCTTCATTGTGGACCATGCATCTTTATGTTTCCTATTTATTGCATCCAAACATCACATAAATCGTGTCATGTGCATTGTACTTTCTTTTTGTATTGTAATCATAATGTGAACATTGGCATAACCATTGCTCGATGAAGAAAATAGGGAAGCCATCCGGCTTAGGAAGAGTTTTTGATCATCCTCACGTGTTGCTACCTATGTGACTTAAGGAGTGAGGGAGCCAGTATTTGTGGGAAACTAGCGACTCCGCATTTGGTTCCTGTAACCATACCGGCGACAGCCTCGTGCTTGGTACGGAAGGCCAAATGCGCGACGGTCGGCAAAGTCACGGCAAAACAATAAAAATAATAGTAAAAATGCAGGAGTCGCCACCTAGTCTATTTTAAAACGGAACACGAGGAAAATCGCTTAAAAACATTCAAATCATGCGATAAAACCAATGGAAAAGGTCTACATGAACCAGAAATGGGCAAGGATCCCTGTTACGCACGAGGAAGGTATTAGGTACCCTCGTGCACCCGAAAATCGGTCTTTTAATGGGTTTCTCATTTATTTGTATGGAATGTCGGCTTTTCAGCCTTTTCTGTACGCCCGAGGGCGATATGCATTGCAATGCTATATATGAGTGGTGCCCTATACTATACATGGGTGCATGGTTGCATGGGTTGTAGGGTGTGTCCTAATGCTCAGAAAGGTCACCCGTGTGGTGAGTCAAGCACTGGTGGAAGGCTGTTGCACAGATATGATCAAAAGATCTAACAACACCGAGTGATTTTCATCCTCACTTTACTATATGCAAAACATGAACTATCATACATAAAAATGGTTGAAAACAGAGTGGAGTCATCCTGATATGTCCAAGAAGACACCCAGAGAAAACCAAAGGAAGATCAGATCGGAAAACATGCTAAACACCATGCCAAGAGCTACTGTGTGCAGTGGAAAACAAGCAGGTGCGCCTGTGTGGTGCGCCAGTCTGGTGCACCACCTATGTGCTCTACCGATGTGCCAGAAAGGTGTGCCAGATAAAATCACAGATTAGACAATAAACCAGCCTAATGCCATGCAATATAAAATCCTGTAAACTCGCAAACTCATCAGAAAATGCAACATGAGTATCTATCAAAATCCAAGCATGAAAACACAATATGGATCTTATGCTCAAGGGCTATATGCCTCACACAAGACCACACCACCCTTATGCTAAATAAAATCAATAAGTTTCAGCCATGTTATCCAGATCTGGATCATGGACTGTTGCATAAGAACATCCAAAATAGGAGTTCATGGGGCAATTAGTTCACCAGATTACAACAACAGGCTGAACATGCAAGATGCAAAAGTCATATAAACAGTGCTATCTTAGGCTGAAATCATGCATACAAAGACATGACATATCAAATAATAAACACCAAAAGCATCAAAGTCCAAAACACTCGAAAAAGCATGCAGATCATGATGTAAAGTTGATGATTTGTTCTGTGACAAGACTGGTGCACCAGGATGGTGCTCTGGTTAGGTGCGCCATCTTGGTGTGCCATATAGGTGCTCCAGTTTGGTGCTCCCCAGTAATTCTGAATCAGACTGTAGTCTAATTTCAGAATCTGAGCCAGATGCAAGAGATGAAGTATGATTAATTTTATCCAAATCAATTATTTAGATGGTAGGGAACTGAAATATGATGAAAAGCAAGCATAAAAAGTCCTCTTATTATTTCTCTTTAAATCAAGCATGTGCATGAATTAAGGGGCTGTAACTACTACTTAGTAGGTTTTAAGGAGTACGCAATGATTTAATTAAATTAGCAAACATGTAAAGATGATGAATATGCAAAGACTTTGTTTACAGTTCACTTCATGGCTAGTATTTGCATGGAATCATGATTCAGTATATAGAATAGAGACTACATGATGCATAATTTAACATAACACAGAAACCTTATAAATATACATGTAAGAGCAATCAACTTATCCTAAAAACAACATGAAAATTATCACTATCAGATCATACATCTAGTTCATGGCATGCTTTATTCAGTGCATTATGTGGAGCTTAAGTAAAGAGATGGGTAAGGATTTTACCCTGCCTAAGATGTTCCCTCCTTGATGGCTCAAGATAAGACTTCCTTGTTGCTTTGGATCAGCTGGGAATGCTCTGAATTGCGAGAATATCCTCTGGAAACGCGAGTAGGTGAGTGGCTTAACCAAAAGAAAGTAGGTAGCACATCCAAGAGAGATGAGTTGCCAAGTGAGCCAAAAGGCTGCTAATGGATGGCTTTTTATAGAGTCTCACAAAGGTAACTCCCATGGGATGCAAACAGCCTCGAAAATGAACAGCCTTGTGTAGATTCGCAAGGAATATCTGTAGGCAAGGGTTACAAGCATAGAAGATGGAAAGCTAGCAGCCAGCACCCTGAAAAGTGGTTGTACGCTAGCTTGGTGCGCCAAGATGGTGCGCTAGAAAGGTGCTCTAGCTTGGTGCGCCACTATGGTGCTCCTGCTGGATGCTCCAATCTAGTGCTCCACATTGGTGCTCCGCATTGGTGCTCTCCACTAGCTACCTGAATTGCTAATTGGGCCATGGGCTTGCTATAGGCTTGTGGTCGATTTGTGCAATGATCTCTGGCTAATGTCAAATAGGGTTTAAAAGTGGTTAAGCTTGCCGCATCCAAAGCAACATCTTCAGAGAGTTTATCTATGAGCCACCACAAAATCAGGGTGTCTACAGTAGACCCTAGCGCCAAGTCGACAAGCAGAAAATGGCAGCAATTTGAACCGGTTAAGCACGTGATTTTGCAATGGCGATTTCCTCTTCAATCACAAGCATCTGAACAAGTTGTCAAAAGAGCTCCCATGATTAGACTCTTTCAACATGCAATGAATTAGATAGCATAGCATGAATGCCAGGAGTTTGTGTCATCCCTGGATCTTTGAGAGCCTCTGACTTTGGGAAATAGTGTATGACTCAGAGCAACTCCACAGATCGGCCAGGTTTCCTCAACTTCAACTTCATCCTCAGGAATCCCGTTCCTGTTGCTGTGCTATTTAGTGGATGGTTTACTTGCAGGAACATTTGAAGAGAGGCCTGCTCTTTGCATTTGATCACTTTGAAAATTGCTCATCCTCTTCTAAAAGATAGCGGTCGCACCCTTTGATTTGACAGTAAAAGCTTGGATCAGTATAGCCATGAACATGTACGTGACCAAAGTTCTAGCTCAGTGCATCCACACACAAGGTAACTAGCATGCTCCCAGGTAGATTATGGGGTTTTCAACCATTGGAGCAACTGACATGCCCCTGGTCGAGAGTGTGTTGCCGCAGATTTGCGCGTGCCTTACCAAAAGGCAGTTGACATGCTCTTGGTTTGGGACGGAAGGTTCTTTCATAAGGCAATTGACATGCCGTAGGTTTGGGTATCCTTTGCTAAATTCTCAACCAAAAGGCAACTGGCATGCCCCTGGTTCAAGAATGAGGCGGTGCCTTGCAAAGCGGCTGAGATGAATGGTCATGAGTTATGCATGAGTGATGCTATTTTTTAGTATTTTGCTATTTTTCTTTGCCCTCAGCTTTTGGAGAGCTTCTAGTGCCTGTTGTTAGGAAGGAGGGAATCTCCAACTCACCCGACCCTGCCTAGACATCCTGGATTGTAGGTGGCGCTCCTGAAAGGGTGAGGTAGTAGTTTAGTTGGGTTGTGTGGTGGAACAGGCTTCGTACCAAACTCCCTAAAGCCATACACCTACTTTTTTTCAATTATCCTTTTTCTTTTACTCCCTTATGGGTGTAACCATGCCGGCGAGGAGATTCCGCAAATGAATGCGAAATCGGACGGCAAAATCATGTCGAAAAAAGCAAAACAAAAGGAGTCGCCACCTAATCTATTATGGAAGACAAGGAAAACCATATACATGAAAAATCATGCAAAAACACAAAAGAAAAAGGACAAGTCTACGAAATAAAACCAGAATGCGGGTAAGGATCCCTGTTACGCACGAGGAAGGTGTTAGGCACCCTCGTACGCCCGATAAAATCGGTCTTCCTTGATTTCACCCATGAAATGTTGGCTTTTCAGCC
>JAMKQA010021709.1:0-11628 GCA_024699735.1 Posidonia australis
TTACCCCTGATCAAGGTAACAACAGTAAAGAAAAGTGGAAATGAATAAAGAAAGAGAAATGTGTTTTGGTCAGGATTGGACTTGTGAAATGGTCCTAAAATCTTGAAAAGAAATGATGATGTTTTAACTAGTTGCCAGTCAATGTTTATGATTTGATTTTGAGCCCAATGGGGCATTGTATTTTAGGTTGGACCTGGTCAGAATGTGTATTTGAAAAGTGTGTTTTGGGAAGAAATCCCAAATATTGAAAAGGGGAATGCTTTGGGAAAAAAATGAATTTCCAAAAGGTTTTTGAAAGAAATGTTTTGTAAGAAGAAAATGTGATCTTGGAACAAATTTCCAAGATATTTGAGAAAAGAAAGAGATATGGCTTTTGAAAAAGGAATTTGGTTTTGGAATTGAATTCCTAAGTGATTGTTTAATAAAAGAAAGGATGATTTTCAAAAAGGAGAAAACCAGTTTTTTTTTGCAAAATGATAAGAAACGAGTTTTTTTTTGTTTTGCCGAGTTTTGTTTGTGGTTGTGTGTTTTGGGACGCGTACTGGGTGACTTAGATGTCACTCACGCATGCTATTTGGTTTTCAGGTGTAGCCTAGTCCCGGTGCAGGAGTTGGAGCTTCTAGCCGCACATTGTGATCCTGAAGGTGAGCTTTGGTTACAGTTATATTTGTTTCTATAATTTGTGTAATTATGCTTGTGATACTGTGATTTGGTAGCATGCCTGGGATCGGGGCGTTACAAAAAGGTAAGGAGATTCTTTTTTCTAGCTCATACGTTGGAATCCTAAAGGAAACGTCTCTACTGCTTTGTCTTCCTCCTTCTCCTTTAATTATCTTTGTATTCTTCTTCTTTCTCCTTGGTTTTCTCTTCTTTCTCTACATCCTTCTATCTTCTTTCACGAATTCCAACAACAAGGCGGTGCAACTTCATCAAGTGATGAATATTCTCTTCCTTCCTTGTGCTTTCGATCTGCAAGAATTTTTTTTTTGTCTGTATGCTTTTCGTTGATTATGCAGTTTCATTATTTTTATTACTATTGTAAAATATAAGACATTTATGTTCATTTGGATAAATTAAAATTATTTTCTCTTTGTTTCTATCGACATGCACAAACATACAACTTTTATTTTCTGTTTGTTTCTAATGACAAACACAAACACCAGAAATTTGGTCAAACGGAAAATAAATTCCTTTGATTTCTATTTTCTTTGGTTTCCCTTTGACCCCGATTTTTCATTTCCTTTCGTTTCTAAGGGTCTGTTTGTGCCTTGGAAACGAAAAGAAATGGAAAATATTAGTCAAAGGGAAACCAAAGGAAATAGAAACCAATGTAATTTATTTTCCATTTGACTAAACTTTTAGTGTTTGTATTTGTCATTGGAAACAAAAAAAAAACATTTTTTCGTTGGAATTCTTTATTATGCCAACGAAACTGAAAATCTTCTTGACTTTTATACTCTGGAAATGAACAGAAATTGTTTCTTTTTCCAGCAGACACAATATCACTTAAAAAAGTGATCAACGGGAAACTAATTTTCTTTCCTTTGGTTTCTTTGAGATTATGATGACACAAATCCCTCCTAAATCTCCCTGGCCAATAGCCGTCCTTGGCCCTTCAAAATCCCAATCTAGCAATCTCCATTCTCTGTGGCATCGACGACTCTCCACAAATCACATCTAATAGTCACTACAACCTTGCCACTCGCGGCAACTCGCCACCATTGCAACCCTGCCAACCTGCAGGGCCCTCACCTACTTCATCTACCCTACCTCCTTCTCCCCCCTCCCCGCTCAACTTCGAGTTTGCGCTGTCCGTGTCGTCAAGAACATCTCCTACTTTCACACTCACTACGTCGTCGTGCTGTGGGTCATCCTCCTCATCACCCTCGCTACATATTGTTCTTCCTCATGGCAATGTCCAAGGTGGGCGGTTTCTACTTCGTGCTCCTCCACGCCTTCCCTAACTCATGGGTGCTCCAACGATTGCTGGATAAGAGGCTGGTAGTGGCACTGATGGTAATCGTGGTTACGAATTCTTTGGGGATTTGGCCTTGGTGTTGGGGGTTGGGGTTCCGATGGTGATTGTTCATGTTGTTTTCCATGTGAGGGATGATCTTGAGGGATTAATGGTGGCGGTGGGGGGTAAAGAGGCAACTCCGTTTGAGGAGACGAAAAGGGAGAGGGATCTCAAGTCATCGACATAGTACATTGGCTAATTTACATGATAATACATTTTGGGAGGAAAAATATTAGGTTTTTCATTAAGGATTAGGGTTTGAGGTTAGCATATATGTGTTTAATGTTGGTGATTTTGGTTTTTTTTTTTTCCCTATTCTTCTTTTGCTAATTTAAAAATAGTGTCTTAATCTTCTCCTCCTCCAGCATCGACAATGTGGGTGGTGGAAAATCATGTTTGCTTATTAATCTCACACTATAGCTCAGGTGTATAATGTTTCTTTTCCCTCTACATTGCATGGTTTGTGTGGACTGTGGGGATATGATCGAGTGGCTTCTTTAGAGAGAGGGTGAACAGAGAATATTTAAATTTTATTAATACTTATCTAATTTTAATTGTTCTTTAATTTAACAAGATAATGTGATTGGAATTTTTCTACAAACAAAGCAAATAACAAGTTGATGATGGATATTTGAAAATTATACTAGTCACATGTAAATAATGGAGATGAAAGAAACTGAAGACACAGTTTATTTATAGTGGTTTCGTCAAAACCTTGGCCTAATCTACTCTTCAAGAACCCTCTTGAGATTTTTACCTTATTCTTAAAATAAAGACTTACTTGTGTTGGAAGTCCTACCAACCCAAATCCAGCTCTTTCTACTTCTCGTACCTGAAGAAGCTAGAGCCCTCTTTCCTTGTAGCTTTACAAATTTATGAGATCTCTCACTTGCACAGAGCACCTTTGATCAATCTTTACAAAACAAGGGTTGTGGAGAGAGTAGGAAGAATATGACTTGAGAATCGCGTATAATGTCAAGAATCACAAGTATATGGATGTGTGTGTCCTTCCAATGCTCATAAGGGTCCTATTTATAATTATAGGACCATGAAAACTTATGTCTGTAGCTATAATAACGTTCATAAATGGCTAGTACTTTGGTATGCCTTTTTGTCCTTCGAAGTGTCATTTTTCTCCTTAATCTGTAATTTACGATCAATTCGGTATGTCGAAAATCTTCTGTGTACCTAATTATCTTGATTTGGTATGTCGTTTTTCTCCAGTATGCTATTTTGCCTTTTGCTTTGATTTTTCCATGATTTGTTTTCGGAGTGCCGTCGCTTGTGCTGTTTATTCCTGATTTGGTATGCTGTTTTGCTCTGATATGCCGTTTTGCCCTGATATGCCGTTTTGCCTTCTGATTTGATTTCAGAATGTTGTTACTTATGTCGTTTCTTCCTGATTCGGTATACCATTTTTATCCAGTATGTCGAACTTACAATTTCTCTATACATTGCTTTATACATATATATTCTTTTCTAACTTTACAATATATTTCATCAGATATATATACATAGTTGTTACATCAAATGTTACATTATCAAATAATACAACTCCTTATTCCTAGTTTTGGAGCACTTTTCTTAAATGAAAATATACACAAAAATTCATTAGAACATGTGTTATCATCAAAACATATAAACATATTTTCAACAATCTCCTTTTTTTTATGATGACAAAATTAAAATATTAAACCAAAAGCTCCCCATATCACCAAACACGGATTTTCAATATTTTCATGAATTTTTCTTAATATGTTCATATATTTATCCCTTTTTTTGTCATAAGCAAAAATATCTGAGAAACATATATATCTATACGAACCTATTTATGTCTAAATGAAGTATCTCCCCCCTTTTTGTCATAAACCAATGCATGATTCAAAACATGTATAAGCTAAACATCCAAGTATATGATTCAAAACATATATAAATCCAATATAAAGTCAATAAACCAAATATGATGTCCAAAACATAACATCCTAGAAATGTCAAGAATCCAAGTCATTACAAATAAAGTTTCTCATAATTTTCCTAAGGAATAGATGGGTCTCAATTAATATACTCAAGAATGTCAACGTGATATTCTTCAAGTTGTTCTTGATAAGCTTCCATCTTGTAGTAAGATTGTTCAACCCGAGATACAAGTCTCCTTATCTCCTCCTTATATTCTTTATGTTGTTGTTGTTTTTTGTTAACGGTTTAAGAGTTTAATATTTCAAAGGCAAAAGATGTCAAGTAAGAACAATGTCATGACAAAAAAATTTATTACAGTGCCTCGGGTCTTAGAGCCCTCTTTAAATGTATCAAAATTGGGAACCAAACAAGAAGTATCAATCACAGGGTAACAGAAGATACAGTTCCATAAAAATATAGGACAATATCACGCCTCAGGATTCTCCAAATTAATCTGAGAATCCTCTTCAGGTAGAATTCTAGGGGATGATGGAATAGGAGGGGGAATGAACGACTCCACCATTTGTGAAGCCATATCAGATGTATATTGTAGCATTTCATCCTTTTCGAAGCCTGAAACAAGCGTTTCTACCTAAAAATGCATCAGTGAAATGATATCATGTATGACAAAAGAGTATGTTCTAACTGAATTACGAAAAATCCTATTGTTCCTTTCTTTCCAAATCAACCAGAGAATGATTTGAAGTAACAAGGTCCAACCAGAAGATGATAAATCATATTTTAAATGGGGAGAAAACTAAAATAGATCTGCAACTCGAAAAAGCCAGCGTATAAATCAGAAGCCAGGAAAAATCACTAGATACTCCTAGCAAAAATACAGTTTAAAAACAGATGATTATTACTCTCAGTATGAGCAGAACAAAAGATGCACAGTGAAGAACCAGACCAGCCTCTCTTGAGCAGATTCTCCTTTGTTAAATTCTTATTCTTAATAACTAACCAAGAGAAAAGCTTAATTTTCAAAGGAGTATTACTCTTCCACAAACATATATAAAAGGGATTGCGAAGACCTCCATCATTAAATAAACTGTAAGCTGCCTTCATAGAGAAAGTACAATTCTTGGAGGGTAACCAATTGATGTTGTCCTCACTGGTACCCAAATTTAAGGATTGCATAATGTTATCAAAGCATTCTTACTGAGATTGAAGTGCTATAGGATCAAATAGATAACAATAGGCTGAATTAAATAGTCTATTAAAGTCTAATGTAAACAAATCCATAGTTGCTCTGACAGAAGCCTTCTTAAATCTGACTATACTGTATAATTCGGGTAAGATGGTTTTCAAAGGGATACCATTCCACCACTTTTGATTCCAGAATATAGTGTTAATGCCATTACAAACATTGGAAGTAGTGAAACAATTAAAGAAGTTTAAACCTTGTTTGATACTGCTCCACAGAGGGGAACAATTAGGAGCAGAGGAGCTCAGAATAGCTCCAGGTCACCTATGAAGATATCTAGCCCTTAATAGTGTTTTCCAAACAAGACAATGATGGCTGGAGAAGAATTGCCATATCAGCTTAGTTTTCAAGGCTGCACTGAAATTTCTTAAGTTAATTATTCCCCAACCATTTTGTTGTTTTGGTCTGCAAATATTAGACCACTTAATTAAGTGTAATCCTTTTTGATTTGAGGATAAAGAATTCCATAAAAATTTACTTCTTAGGGTATCAATCATTTTCTCAATCTTTAAAGGCATATGTAGGACTGACATATAATATGTGGGAATTGCTGATAAGACAACATTAACCAAAACCAACCTGTCCCCTAAAGACAAGTGCCTGGCCTTCCAAGAGGAGAGTTTCTTAGAAATTTTTTCTATCACAGGTGTCCAGCTGCTAGCAGTGGCTCTTTTAAAGTGTAGAGGCAGTCCTAGGTACATGAGGGGAAGGTCTGCCTTACCACACCCCATAATATCACATGAGGATGATAAAGCAGTCTGAGTAACTCCCACACCAGTAAGAGAAGACTTATCAAAATTGATTTTTAACCCAGAACAAGTCTGAAAACAGCATAAAATTCTTTTAATATTAATCATATTCTCAATACTGTCTGGAAAGAATAAAAGGGTATCATCTGCATATTGCAAATTGACCAGGGATGGGCCTTCATGAGGGAAATTAATCCCAGAAATTAAATTGCTTCTCTTAGCTGCCTTCACCATACAGTTCAGCACGTTTGTGGCTATGATAAACAATAAAGGAGATAATGGGTCACTCTGTCTTAACCCATTGGATGCCCCAAAGAAACCTTTAGGTGAACCATTGATTAAAATAGAAAACTTAGCAGTAGATATACACATTTGGATCCAAGAGAGACACTTATCTCCAAAACCCATTCCAGAAAGTGAATCCAACAGAAAATGCCAATTAATATTATCAAATGCTTTTTCAAAGTCTAATTTAAGAATAAAGCCCTTAATATTAGAAGACCTCATAAAGTGTAGGGTTTCTTGCGCAACGAGGAAACAATCCCCAATATATCTCTCAGCCAAAAAGGCACTCTGAGAAGTATCAATGACTGTATTCAGCACAGGTGACAGCCTAGAAGCTAGAGTTTTAGTAATGATTTTGTACATACTATTAACTAAACTAATAGGTCTAAAATCTTGAATCCTTATGGCTCCCTGTTTCTTAGGAATAAGTGCAATGAAGGTCTGATTAATTGCAGAAAGAAAATCAGGATCATTGGAAGAATGGAAGGACTGGAAGATGTTAACTAGTTTAGTTTTCATCAAGTCCCAGTAGTGCTGAAAAAAGATCAAAGTTCAGTTTTAATCAGGATCATTGGATTAATTATGTTGTTGTTGTTGTTGAAGCATTAAGTCATTGATTTACTTTTGCTGTTGAAGTTGCATTTCCATTATTTGTTGTTGAAGTAGCAGAATTTTCTTGAAATCACTTGCTTCTTCTTCTTCTTCTTCTTCCTCAGAACTAGCATTTTCTTCATCTTTGTCTTGAGCTCTTAGTACAACAAAAGAGGAACCCTTGGAAAGATTTTTAATCTTATTTTGACGCTCAATAGACTATTCCCTTTTAGCAACACCCTGGGTTCCTAAAGGTTTGGCTCTAATTGGGAGACTTGGTTCGTTATCAAATGGGATTTCAAAATTTTCAAAGAGATAAGTCAAAATGGGACCAAAGAAAAGCTTTGTTTTTACGTGAGTCATGCAATGAAAAATCACTTGACTCCAATTGACAGGAATTTTCTTTGTAATAGCATAAACAACCTTACAAGTTATTTTGAAACTAAATTGGTGGCCACAATGTAAGTTATAATGCGAGATTGTTTGGTTAATTGATTTATTTTGCTAGGCTTAAAGGTGTTTCTAGGGTTTTGAGAGATGACTTTATTAATATCAGAATAAGATGAATCCAACTCATTGATGGATAGAGTGATGTCAATTCCAAAAGATGGGATTTTAAATAATTGACCTAAGAGGACACCATCAAATTCTATGTTTTTGCCACAGAGATAGGAATAACCTAATTCATGAGAAATTTTTATATTGACATAAAATTGAGATACTAGCTCAAGATAATAAACACGATCTCCTATGGATGCTAAGAATGGAACCAAGTTCTGGAAATCAAAAAAAGGTTTAATGGATTCAAGCTCATCAAAGATTATGCGTCTTCCTGTGAGTACCTCTCGATTTGAGAATCTATCCCAATGAGTTTGTTGAGCCTCTTCATCAATGAATTGGTAATGGAAGCTTGATTGGCTTCTGAAGGCTCCTGGCGTTGTAGAGTCTTCATGCCTTCTCTTTCCGCATGATGCCAGCATCTTCTTTGGCGCCATTGTCGGATTATGAGACGAGAATGTCGAGGAGGGAGGGACGAGAATGTCGAGGAGGGAGAGACGAGGGACTGGCGACGTGAGAGGATCATTGAGGAGGCTTGACCGGAGATCTGGAGCCACAGAGGAAGGGTTTCAGAGAAGGGATCGGTCAGCCGGAGGAGATAAAGTGAGAAATGAAACCTAGGTTTTTAGGTTTATAATGGCTCATACGAGTAATTCGGTATACCGAAATCTCAATCGGTATGCTGAAAGTGGCTACAGGGATTTTCGGAACATAACTCGGTATATGGATCGGTTTGCCGAAAAAATTGTGACTCAAGGGTTTCGGTCTACAGTCAATTTTCAGTGTACCCAAATACACAGGACTGATAAATCTATCAAAAAATCGGTATACCGCTAGATTACGGTATGCTGATTCAGTAATTTTTGGTAGATCAAGTTGAAATTTTTGGTATTCCAAAAATATTTTAGAGGAAATTTTTAAATCATATCTGAGATCTTATATATCCTTAATTCCCCTCTAATTTTAATAAATTATTGTTCATCTAGGGGTTTTGTAAAAATATCTGCAACTTGTTCTTTAGTAGGAATAAATTCTAATTTGACATCATTTTTAAGAACCTAAAAATCTAAAAACCTAGGTTTCAGCCTACCGTCAATTTTCGATGTACCGAAATGCATAGGACTGATAAATCTGTCAGAAAATCGGTATACTGTTAGATTTCGGTATGCCGATTCAGTAACTTTCAAGAGATTAAGTTGAAATTTTTGGTATTCCAAAAATATTTTGAGAGGAAAATTTTAAATTATATCTGAGATCTTACATATCCCTAATTCCCTTCTAATTTTAATAAATTGTTGTTCATCTAGGGGTTTTGTAAAATTATCTGCAACTTGTTCTTTAGTAGGAATAAATTCTAATTTAATATCATTTTTTAGAACATGATCTCTTAAGAAATGATGTCTAACTTCTATGTGTTTTGTTTTAGAGTGGTGTACTGGATTTTTGGATAGATTAATTGCACTTGTATTATCACAAAAAATTGGTGTTGTAGATAATGTTATATCATAGTTTTTTAGAGTTTGTTTTATCCATAATATTTGAGCACAACAACTACCAACTGCAATATATTCAGCCTCCATTGTTGAAAGTGCTACACTATTTTTTTTACTAAACCATGAAACTAAAGAGTGTCCTATAAATTGGCAAATTCCACTAGTGCTTTTTCTATCAGTCCTACATCCTGCATAGTCGACATCACTATATCCTAGTAGATCTAAGTTAGAGTTTCTAGGATAAAATAATCCAAAATCAATTGATCATTGTAGATATCTTAATGTAACATCTGTGCCTGACTTTTCCATTTAATATAAACCATGGAATTTCTTATGATTATTGATGTGTGGTTTATTAATGGTAAATCCAGATTGTGTTTGTTGGCTATGGGCTCTCCCTGTGTTTTGTGCCCCTGGTTTCTCCCTTGTGGTGTGATTTCTTTGGCTTGTGGGTCAATTATGCATTGGGACCCGTGTTTGTGGTAGACCCACTTGGGCTTGGGCTTGGACCCGGTCAAAGAGCCGACTATGCCGTGACCTCTTTTCCCTATCTTCTCCACACCCATGACCCATCTCCCCTGCTCGCGAGGCCTGGCGGGGAGGGCTGCTCGTTCCGTTCCTTCGACGGTAGGGTGACTGGCAGCGGATCGGCGGAATCCGTGGGGATGGAAGGCGATAGAGGCTTTAAAGGGAGGCGTGCGGCATGGGGGAGGAGTAGAGAAACCAGAGAGAGAGGGCTAGAGGGAGTGCGGAGGCTGAGGAGAGGTCGCACGTCGGAGGAGATCGCGTGAGTGTGGGGGAAGGCTGGTGTCGTGCATCGCCGGAGCTTGAGGACACGCGAGTCTCGTCGAAGCCAGGTACGCGTTCCTCCTTCTGTTTCCTTTCCTCGGTTGAGGCATGTTAGGTTAAAGGAGAAAAATCATGGATAATGATGTTAAAATCATGCAAAAATGAGGAAAATGTTGGGAATGAGAGGAATAATGTGGTTATGTTGATATCATGTTGATTCACGGGTGTTTTGTAAGATTTTCGTGGGTATTTTCGAAGCATGCTACAGTGATTGTATTCGAGGTTAATGCCTTTGTGATTTTTGATAGAACAACATACTTAACGGTTTTATGATCGGATTGAGGGGTTTTGAAGTAGACTTGGAGGTCTACACCCCATGTTTTATTCGAAATTTTTGAGGTAGATTAGAGGGGTCCGATCCTTACTCCCACCTTGGGGAGAAAGGAGTGACGGTGACCTGAGGAGTTTTCTGCAACCGCAGAAAACGGTATGCCGAATTGGATTCGGCATACCAAAATTCTTCCAGGTGGTGCCTTGTGTCGTGGATTCGGACGACCGGGGGAGTTCGGTCGACCGATCTGACAGGGGATTGATAAACCTGTCAGGGATTCAGAATACTGAAGCCTCTTTCATGGATTTGATGAATAGGGTATTCAGACCCTACCTGGACCAATTTGTTGTGGTATTTGTTGATGATGTGTTGGTATATTCCCCTGATGTGCAGACTCACCATTCACACTTGAGAATGGTGTTAGAGACCTTGAGGCAACACCAGTTGTAAGCGAAGTTTTCTAAGTGTGAGTTTTGGCTGGAAGTGGTCACATTCCATGGCCATATCATTTCAGGTGAGGGAATTAAGGTGGATCCAGCCAAAGTTGAGGTGGTTAGTAGTTGGGTCAGACCCAAGACTGTGACTGAGATCAGAAGCTTTTTTAGCTTGGTTGGATATTATAGAAGGTTCATACAGGATTTTTCCAGGATTGCAGCACCCTTGACCAGATTGACACAGAAAGAGGTTCCTTTTGTTTGGGACTGGCAATGCGAGGAGGGCTTCAATGAGTTGAAGACCCGACTGGTCACATCTCTAGTTTTGACCTTACCTTCAAGGAGTGGGGGCTTTGTAGTGTACTATGATGCTTGTGGCACAGGTTTAGGATTTGTGCTGATGCAGCATGGAAGGGTGGTAGCGTATGCCTCACGCCAACTGAAGAACCATGAAAGGAATTATCCCACTCATGACTTGGAGATGCAGTAGTGTTTGCTCTGAAGATCTGGAGACATTACCTGTATGGTGAGCAGTTCGAGGTATTCACAGACCACCAGAGTTTAAAGTATATCTTCACTCAGAAGGATCTGAATCTGAGGCAGACAAGATGGGTAGAATACCTCAAGGACTAATGTGGTCGCTGATGCCCTGAGTAGGCGTGCACTCACTTGATGTTCAGTTTGATGATCAAGGAGTGGCGTATGCTAGAGGATTTGGTTGGTTGTAGACCGTTACGGCAGTCTCAGGGACCTGCTGGAGCTTGGGTAGCAAGCATGTCTGCTCGCCCAAGGTTACTGGAAACTATTGTAGCTGCTCAGTGATTGGATCCCTTTGTGCAAGAGACTTGGGCTAAACTGGAGGCAAGAGAGGTGCCTCGTTTCTCTGTTGGAGCAGATGGAGGACTCAGGTATGATCTGCGCCTGTATGTGCCTCAAGTGGAGGATGTGAAACATGGATTGCTTGATGAGGCCCATCGGTCTAAGTATTCGATTCATCCCGAGAGCACCAAGATGTACAGAGATCTGAAGAGAAATTTTTGGTGGCCTGGAATGAAGAGAGACATAGCTGAGCATGTGATAAAGTGTGCAACCTGCCATATGGTGAAGATTGAACACCAGAAGCCTGGAGGAATGTTGCAACCTCTGGATATTCCGGTGTGGAAATGGGAGCATGTATCCATGGACTTTGTGACAGGACTGCCTAAGACCAGGAGGAAGAAC
>JAMKQA010021711.1:0-10182 GCA_024699735.1 Posidonia australis
TGTTCCAAGGGTTCCACGTCTTTTTGCCTATAATGTGATTGATGTTCAATTGTTGAATACAAGAATAGCATTTTTATTTGGTTAGGATGTTTGAGAACCAAATATTGTTAATATTACAACTAATGACAAAGACAGGATTTCAAATTAATGAAGGATACCAATAAATATAGTACTTTTATAAAAGTTCCAAACAAACATAATATAGTTTTAAAAAACTCTATTATTTATCGAATCAATCCTTCCTTGCATTCTTAATACCATTGTATTTCACACACTTGTGGTTTATTACTGAGATAGTAATTTCACACCATGCAACTGGTATAACCTTCAATCTTTCACATGAACAATATAGATAGGAATGGGCCAACGGATCAACCAGTTCTTGACACCATGTTAAATTATATCAGTTTCATTCATTAAAACTCAAGTACTTAGGTGAGAGTTATCTTTCATTTAGACGATATATATGACTATATTTTCAACAAATCATGATCATGGAAAAAATCATCTTAAATTCTATTACATGTTCTAACCAAAACGCTAACAGTGAAAACCCAACAAAGGATCTTGGATATTTCCAATTCCCATTTTACAAGCAACTAGGTTTCACGTACAACTCAACTTCTTTCATTCATTTATATTCCTACTTTTCACATGAAGCATTTCACACCAGCCACCTTGTTCACAGACGCATTCAAAAAAAATAAAAACAACTAAAAAAAGAGAAGAAGAAGAAGACGAAGAAGAAGAAGAAGAAGAACAGCCACTTAAAACACAAAACAATATTAAAAAAAATTCCCTTTTCATTCGCCACTCAAATTCAAAGTCCAATAAGTTTTGATCTTACCAGTATAGTGTATAGAGGAGGAGGAGGAGGAGGAGGAACTGCCGGCGGGAGAAGCGGGAGGAGGCTGTGCGCCTGTGCGGGACGGCTGGCGGGAGGAGGAGGAGGAGGCTGTGCCGGCAGGAGGGGGAGGCTGTGCCCGGCGGCCGGCAGGAGGAGGAGGAGGAGGAGGAGGAGGCTGTACCGGCGGGAGGAGGAAGAGGAGGCTGTGCCGGCAGAAGGAGGAGGAAGAGGAGGCTGTGCCGCCGAGGGAGGAGGAGGAGGAGGCTGTGCGGATGGCCGCGATGGGCGATGGCTGCGTAGTGAGAGGGAGAGAGGAGCCTGTTGGGTGAGGGAGAGCCGAGTGGACTATGAGGAGGAAGGCCGCGTTGTGCTTTCGTCTTTTTGATTAGGGTTTGGTAGAATTTTGTGGATTAAATTTCAAAATAACCCAATACTTATTGATATTTTTGCAAACGTATAATAGAGTGTAAGGATCCATATGGGTAGCAAGCATCCAATCCAACTCCTAGTTCAAAGCATCTCTTAGGCAAAATTTACGAAAGAGGTTAGCTTTTGACATGTTTACTAGAAGCTAGTTTTTGATATGAATTATAAAAGTTAACTTCTATGGAAAATAATAGAAGCTTGTTTAACAAATAAAGATCCAATGTAGATTCTAGTTTATGGATGTGTGTTAAAAGATAAAAATAACCTTAGATGTACAAATTAAAACTAGAACATTTTTTTCCAGTCCCGTCTTCTCTAACTCCTCCATTGTGTTGCAGAGCATTTTGAGCTAAGGGCTAGTTTAATCTACTCCCGCAGAAAAACTATCAATGGCTCCCTCTTGTTAGTGCCTTTCAGAAACTCCGATGGCTGGTCCGTCGTAGTCGGTTCGTCTCTGGGTAATCGGGTGCACTAAAGTCCTTGTTGTCCTTCTTTTGCATATGGGGCAGGTGGAGCTAGAGCGAAAAGTAAGCTATGGTGCCAAAGGCACCACGGGTGGAGAAGTTATTGTAGTAGACGTCGTACTGCTTCGTGATGTTGATTCTCCATCCGAACAAGACGTCAGCAACGATGCAAAGGGGCAGGCACCCATCCTAGGCGGTGTTGTGGCAGATGAGGCTATCGAAGTGGGGGTGGAGGGAGTAGGAGGCATGGAAGAGGTGGGCGATGAGTGGGTATGGGAGGGAGTTGGTGTTCTTAACGACGGGAGGGAGGCCGTGGTTGGGGTCGTGGAAGTTTTTATCGGTGGCATATTATAAATAAATCATGGTTTTTAATGTAAGAAGATTATAGACTAAAGGACAAATAAGAAAATAAACATATAAAAACTAACTTCTAGGTAGAAGCTGTCAATCTCTAACTTCTGAAAATATAAAGGAGACTGTTATAAAAGCTATATAATTCTCAGAAGCTTACAACTACTTGAGACCGTTTGTGGAACTTTTAGTCTATTTGGTGAAACTTTTGGACCACTTCAGCTTCTGCCAAAAGCTACATGCCCAGAAGTTGTCAAAAGTCTTGCCAAATGGACCTTAAAGAATCCATCCTCTCTCCTGCTCCAACTCTTCTCTTCACTTCACTATAACTACTTCTTCCAAGGAGCAATGTCTACAGTTTGGAAACTCTTTTTTGCAACAACACTCTTGAAACGAAATCACTCAAATGCCCCTTCGAATGAAACCCTAACATAAAATCTTGGTGTCTCATCCATTATGTCGTTGCCTCTCCTATGAACATGGCCTCTCCATTATGTTGTTGCCTCTCTCGCAAATGAACATCGAGTGCTCCGACACTCACCCTTCTTGCTACCAAGTAATGAATCGCCATTTGTTGGTCCCTTAGCAATCCTTTCATTCTTCTCTTGTTGATCTTATGCATGTGAATTATTAAGGGCTTTGACTATTTTTTTTAACATCATGCTGTCAAATATTAGGGCCTTTACTAGCAACTGATAGAACGATCGACAGTTTCTTCAGTTGATGCATGTGAAATATTAAGGGCTTTATGCATGTGAAACATTAAGGCTTTGACTATTTATTTTACTAATTTCTTGAACTAATTATAAACTCTGATATGTCAACAGTTTGATTTTTTTTATATGATGTGATTCAAATATATAGAACTTTTGTGCAAGTGGTAGTATTAGAATGATCATTTGTGATATTTAGGGTTTTCGTGATGGTTTTGTGATGATTCTTTCATGTTTATTATTAGAACTTTTATCTCCAACTATTGGGATTTCTTCCTATAGTTTAATTTTCCATTATAGTTTGATTTTGTTTATATACCATGCTTTCATGGTCATTTAGCTTTTTTAAACGTTATTGACCATTTGGGGTCCATTTAAGTGATATGAAAATGATTAGAAGTATTAATTAAGGAAAAAACATGAGTATATATTCCATTATAGCTTGATTCGGTTTATATACCTTGCCCTCATGATCATTTTGTTTTTTAAACATTATTGACCATTTGTTTCACTTAACTTTTTTAAATATTATTGTCCATTTAACAATGCAGTTGTTTTAATTATCGTAAATGTTAATTGATTTGTGTATTCTTTCCTTCTTGCAGCTTCAATATGATGGAAAAGGTATGGCCATCTTATGCTTTGAAGATTTCATTATTATGTCAACTACATCGTTGCATTTTGTATAAAATTGTTTTACCATGTAAGAGTAAGATCTCATATATATGTTAGTGAAACTTGAACCATTACTTGAAATAATGTGTAATATACCTCATTTTAGAATTAATTTTATTATATATCTATATGATAGTAGATCTTAACTTTTATATCATCAATCTCATGGGCAACCAGAATTTTTTGGATGTTTTCTTCAAAGTTATGTACTAATCTTTTCATTGAACTTATATGCTTTGCAAATCCTTGCTTATATTGTAATGAGTTTTGTATGTAATTAATAATTTATTGAACAAATAATGAGTAATAAGTTGGCATATTTGAATGAGTACTGCTTTATTTACATGTTAATCAATAAAACTTCAATTAGTCTTTTAATTTGTATCACTTCCACCTCTATTGACTACTAAAACATTAATTATTGTCTATAGACTGATCTCACGTAATAGCATATATTCCAATATGCCTTATCTTCCAACTGAAATGTAGTGAGTTCATTTCTTTAATCCTCTAACTATTATATTGTGACTTGTCTGTAATACAATTCTTTTTTGGTAGCATTCAATCCAACATTCCCCTAGTTTGCCTATGTAATTGTGGATATCTAGCCAAAAGAGTCATGAGTAAGACATCCAAGAGCCCGAATAGGATGTTGTTGTATTGCGATTCCCCAAATGTGAGTTATAAAAATTGTTTAAATTACATTTTTGATAATACATAAGATTGAATTTAATAACATGAGTGCAATGCAGTTTCAACAACATGGTCAATGTACTTACTAGGAATGGAAAGATGAAATAAGATTCATGCGTAGGGATGAAGTAAGATTCTTGCATAGTGTTTTGGCTACAGCCATTAGGAGGATGATTGCCCCATATGTGCCTACAAATTGTATTGCTGCTTCATCTACCGCTACCAATGCTCTGTGTCAGATGGATGGACCCAATAGTGATGTGTGTAGGAAGGTCGAACACAATAGTCATGCAAAGGGACCTTTCAAATGCTGTGAATATTGCTAGGAGCTGCAGGCCAGAGTGGGTGTGCAGACCAGTGAGGGGGATCAAAAGTTGAAAGAGATTACTAATGAGTGTATTATAACCAAGGTTGAACTTGAGACTTTAAATGCATGGAAGGACCAATGTGATGATCTTGTGAAGTATTTAGAGCATTGGTCAACTTGCAAGCCAGGATATCATTGAAATACATTGCTCTACTTGTTATTGTTGTTGCAATGCTTTTTCATGCAATTCTAACTTTGTTGAAGAAGTGTTAGTGTGTTGTTGTTGTCATGCCATCAAAAGGGAAGAATGCAAATTCACGGGTAATTTCAGAATCATTTTTTGTCCATCTACCTTGATAAGTAGTTACTATGTTCAAGTATATGTGTGTATTTACAAGTAAATGATTTTTATAATCCCTATAATCTATTTGACTATGGACCAAGGTCAGATGAATTGTAATATGCATTAGCATGTGCTAATAGGATCCTTGAAAGCATTTTTTGTATATTTTTGTAAGTTTTCGGGATTTTAATCATGTGACTATTTTATGGCATGGCAATGCTTATTATTAATGGATGGCTTACTTCTCTTCACAGTGCCTCCTTTTCCTCACTTCAGTCTTCTACATTGTTGATGTGACGACCTGAATTTTTGTTGTGTTGGTGGCCGACCTCTGGTTTGCGCGAACCACGTGGATGTGATCTGGTTCTGTGCCCACAATTTTTCCCTTGGTTTCTTCCTCACTAGGCCCCACCTTTCCCTCTTTTCTCTTTTCCTCCTCCTTATAAGAGACGAGAGAGAGAGAGAGAGTGAGTTGAGGGGGAGAATGGGAGATGGCCAGAGGGAGGAGGAGGTTTGCTGCCATTGCCTGTCGCCACCAGTGCGCTGTCGTTGCCGCCATCCTCCTCACCATCATCGTTTTTTTCCTCGTCGCTGCTGTTCTTGGGAAGTAGAAGATGGGTTTGCAGGGAGTGGGTCAAGGGGTGAGGAGGAGTGGTCGTCGAAAAAGGTGGATAGCTTGTTAGAGGCAGCGGGAGCCTAAGAGCTTGCCGGAAGAGCTTTGGGGTTGTCGGAATCCACCGATCAAGCACGCGTTCCCCTCCCTTTTTCCTCGATTTGGTGTCTTAGGTTAATTGGCTTAAATGCATGAAAAAGGTGAATAATGCATGATAAATCATGTAAAAATGGTAGAATGTGTGGATTGAATTGCATGACATATTTGTGTTGTGATCATGCTAATTTGTTAGGATTTTAATGAATTTTGTTTGAATTTCGAATGCATGCTACAGTAGAGTTGATATGAACTCCTTATCTTTGTGAATTTATTATGGAAAGCATGTTTAATGGATTTGAGTGGTTTTTGTCTTAAATGGTAGAGGACTTAGAGCTCTACATTTGGTGGTTTTGGTGTGTTTTGTGGTTAGCCGAAAAGAGGTCCACTGGAGGTCCTCAATCCGACTAATGGTTGGCTAAGACTTAAGGGATATTTTCTGGAAATGGGCATTTTGATATGCCAATTTGGGTTCGGCATACTGTTTTACTATCAATATTCAACTAGAATCCTGGTTTCAGTTGATCAAAATGTGTCAGTCTTCCGTTCCAGGGATTTTTGGTCGACCATTCTGGGCACTAGATGCCTGGTTTGGTCTACCGTTTTGATTTGGTTTGTCGAACTTAACCCTTAGCCCATATACTTAATGTGTTTGTTAATGTTAATCTCATGGATTTAAATGATGATTAAAGGGATGTTTCCTTGATGTTTTAAGCATGCAGTTGACATGGTAATCCACATAAATGAGATAAAAGATGTGAAATGATTTAATTGTGATTAATTAATGGTTTAATGTGGTTTTTAGACATAAGGCCCATGTTAATAAGACTTTGGGTGTTAATTAAGATATATTTATGTATGTATGTATGTATGTATGGGTGTGTGTGTATATATATATATATTATTTTTGAAGGGGGGTAATAAATTGGCACAATAATGATTAAGAGAATCATTAGAATGATATTAGAGTTGCCTAAAATGAATTAGCAAGAGAATTTTGGAATATGGATAGATTAAAAGTTGATATGACTTAGAAATGCTAAGTCTCCCCATATATTGGTCTAGATGAACTCTAGGGTGATGGAATAACCTTAGGGTCAGCCCGTGGGTGGCTTTGGGTGTGGTGTGCTGAAGGAGATATTCAGTAGTACTGTTCGGTCTTGTAAGTGTAATAGGACTTCGAGACTGGGGTTTGGGCCATTGTATGGTGTCTTCTATGTGAACTAGATACCCAGAGGATGTGTTTGCTAATGTTTTTCTTGAATTATCGTCATGGGTTGAGTGTGTCACTCAAGAACTCAGACGTTCTCAAAATGTAGTTTTCTGTGTCGGACAGAGGAGCTGTTTAGGCTGTGTTTTTGTAAAATTTTCCTGTGAAATTAGGGAATTTCAAATGATTTTCAAAGCTTTAGAAAGAAAGTGATTTAAAGGATTTTTGGGAAAGAGGTTTTGGTTGAGCGTAGATGACTCTCATTATAGCTTTCCCATGTGGTGCTTGGCTTATGGTTTTGTGGTACATTTGAGAAAAGCTTTCAAAATGGTTTTCTAAAAAGGTTGGAAAGGAATTGTGTGTGCCTTTTAAGGTTTTGAAAGTAATTTACAGTGTTTTCTGTTATGGTGAGATCAAGAGGCAGAGGTAAGTAACGTCGGATCTTGGAGGTATAATACTCTTGGATTGTCGTTTACAATGCCAAAACTGAGGTCCACGGGTTGAGGACCGACTGGAATTGGAGGAATGATACTCCATTTGTTCCGGGTACCGAAGACCCAAGGTATTGATTGTACTCAGAGGCACATGACAGTGAGACAGGGGGTATGAGACTTCTATTCTACTAGATGCGACACTCTTGTTAGTACAGGTGCCGAGGTTTTGTTCCAGATCTACGTGGTTTGGTGTCGACAATTTGATAGGAGGCATGAGACTCCAATGAAATCAGTTGTCAGACATGACCGTGGTTGCCGAGGTTTGGAGCGATTGAGAGAGACCAGATTACCTCATTTGTAACGGTGTAGGCTGAACTTAGGGATATGAAACTTAAGTGTTCGGGTCACCGTAGGGGCGTCGTGAAAAGACGTATCCCCGTCTTTTTGAGTAACCTGTGAGAAGGCATAGTGAGGCCTGTTGGCCAAGGCGGTATCTGCTTTACACGGGGACTTTCACCATGGTAGTGCATGCAGTGTTGATTGTGCTTCAATGGTTTGCTTGTGGCCTGATCACCCCTAATAAAGGTGACACTAGTGAAATGAATGTAATGATATATTTGGTTTTGAATCGAGATTTGTGGTTTATTCTGCCCATGAGTGGCGGTATGGCTTTGTGTAGCCTTTAGCCAATGAGTGGCACTACAGTTTTGAGTGGTTTTGCCTATAAGTGGCTTGACTATTGGTGTGGTGTTCTGCCCGTGTGTGGCAGGATGTTTTGTGTTGCTTCTGCCCATGAGTGGCGAAGTGATTTAGTGTGGTTTTGCCCTTAAGAGGCAGGGCTTTTGTGTGGGTTCTCATCCATGAGGGGTGAGGTGTTTTGTGTTGTTTCACCATGTGTAGCGATGTGATTCAGGTTGGTTTTTGCACCCATAAGCGACATTATGCTTTCCAGAATGATGTTGTGCTGGTTTTTGGGGTTGTGATTGTGACCATGCCGGTGGGACCACCAGACTCCTCATGCGTGGAAACACACGAAGAATCCCGATATGGTCACAGCAAAGATGATGAATTCAAGGAAGAAGACTTGACTCAGAAATACCAAAGAAGGATGATGAAAAGGATAAGGAAAGGAGTCACCACCTAGTCTTTTAATGGAAAGATGAGGAAAATCAAGATGCACAAAAATACGAGAAAATGATGCAAATGAATGCAAATGAATGAATGTGTGTGTGCTTTGTGCCTAATGGATGCAACACTTAACCACTGTGAGCCAGAGAAAGGGTAAGGATTCATGTTACGCATAGGGAAGGTGCTAGGCACCCCTATACGCCCGAAAATTAGTCTTTCTTGGTTAATCACTTGTTATGTGTCGAAATACAATGTATGCTTCTCTAACCCTAAATGTATGCTCGAAATCATGTCAATGCGAACGCGAGAATCAAGCAAGAAAACTCCAAGTAAAATTGCACAAAATGGGAGAAATAATGAGAAAAATAATCTGAGGGACAATGTAGGCATGGGAAATGTCGATTAATGTATACCCTTGGGCGATAGAAACCATGTAGAAAATCAGAAATATTCGAAGAGAAAACCAACATAAAACTACAGAAAACTTCAAAGGCTCGTGAAAGCCAAAAAAGGAAATAATCCTCATCGGGTCGATGTAGGCATTTACATACTGATTAATGTACACCCTTGGGCGAGATGAAAAACCAAATCAAAATTAAATTGGAATAAAGCTGCAAAGTATATCGCAATAAAAGAATACGCATAAAGATGTGTCCAAGTGTATTCATGAATTATGTGCTTAAAGAAACACGATATGCATGAGAACATATATGTGTGAATGTACATGGGATGTCTGCATGGTATGCATGTGGATTGACATGAAATGCATGCATGAAATCTATGTGAGAATATGCATGAAATCTATGGTATGCATGTACATGGAATGTACATGAGATGTATGCATGGACATATGCATGGGGCTATGCATGAAAATATATGCATGAAATGTATGCAAGAGAATATGCATGAAGGCTATCGATGAAAGTAAGGCAAGAAGGGGAAGGCACTCCTGTCAATGTCTGTCCTGTCTTGGATGAGCTTCGCTAGTCATACTTGCCTTTTGCTTTTGTCACCCAAAGTTGTCATTAAGCCTCGCTTTGGTGATTCACCTCCAAGGTCTGTCAATTGGGTTCACCTCCTAGATTCGTCAGATGGATTCACCTTCCAGATCTGCCATCGAAACTTGCTTGACTAGTCGCAGGAAAGGGCAGTGAATTGGCTTGCTCCAGCTCAATGAGAAGAAGATGCCAATGCCTAACCTAATGCTCAAGATGAATAAATGACATATGTAAATGCGCCTAAGTTACTTCATAGGCATTACTATGCACAAAATAAAGGGATTCAGAGCTACTCGTTGGAAAACAAGCTTCACCGACGACAATGTAGACACTTCGATTTTGAAGTCACTTGGCAGCAGACTCCTCTAGATGATGTTCTGGTTGCGACCACCAAAACCCTAGCCCACTTAAGCCCACACAAGCCCATTTAGGTCCACACTAGCCCACTCAGACCCAATTAAAATTAAAATGAAGCGAAACACATTTAAAACCCACTTAATCAAATTAGATCCACTTAAAATCCAATTAATAAAACAAAAATCCTAATTCAAGTCAAAATCAAATAAAATCCATTTAAAATTCAAGTAATTAAGTGAAAATCCTAATTAAACTCAAAATCCATTAAAAACCCTAATTAATTGAAATCCAAAAACCCTAAATTAAAACCATAAACCCTAATTAAAGTTCAAAACCATAATTAAACTCTAAGTCCCAAAATTCAAAATCAAATTTAAATCCCAAAACCCTAATTAAAAAAACTTAAAATCAAAATTCTAAAATCCATGAAAATCCCAAAACAAAAATAAAATAAAAACCTAAAATAATTAAAACCCTAATTTAAAACCAGTTAATTAAACCTTAACCACAAATTTAATTAAAATCAT
>JAMKQA010021713.1:0-10556 GCA_024699735.1 Posidonia australis
TCGATGTTGAGGAAGTGTTTGACCGCTGTATCCCAAGTGATTCAAGTTCAGTCGGATGGGCTGCAAGAAGATTTGACCATGGTGGAGGATGCTGTGCAAATCCTTGATAGGAAGGAACAGATCCTCAGGAACAGGGTGATTCCTCTTGTGTTAGTTTAATGGCGGCACCATGGTGTCGAGGAGGCTACTTGGGAGCGGGAGGCGGACATGATGTCCCAGTACCCCCATTTGTTTGATCAGTGAATTTCGAGGACGAAATTCATTTGAGGGGGGTATGATGTAACATCTGTGCCTGGGTTTTTCCATTTAATATAAACCATGGAATTTTTTGTATTTATTTGTGTATGGTTTATTAATGGTAAATCTAGTTTGTGTTTGTTGGTTGTGGGCCTCCTCTGTGTTTTGTGCCCTTGGTTTCTCCCCTATGGTGTGTTTTCTTTGGATTGTGGGTCTGTTCTGCATTGGGACCAGTGTTTATGGTGGACCCACTTGGGCTTGGGGTTGGACTTGGTCAAGGAGCCCAACCCCCATGTGAGGAAAGCCAACAGTGCCTGTGACACGCACCCGCTTCTCGGGATCTCGTGAAACCTAGCGGGGGAGAAAGCTGCTCGTTCCGTCCCCTCCGTCTAGAGCTACACGTAGCTGGTGGACGCCGGTGGGATTCCAGGATGGCAGGCGTCGAGGGTGTTAAGAGGTGTTGCAGAGGCTATGTTGGGGAACGGCAGGCCGTGGGAAGGAGAGTCTAGGGTGAGTTGCGTGCAAGAGGAACTTCGTGCCCAGAGGAGTTTGTGCGAGCTGAGGAGAGCTTGCATCAAGCCTCGCCGGAGCACGTCGAGCACGCGTGGAGCTCACCGGTGCCAGGTACGCGTTCCCCCTTCCGTTTCCTTCCTCGGTTGAGGCATGTTGGGTTTATAGGGAAAATCATGGAAAATCATGTTAAAAATCATGAAAAATATGGAAATGTTGGGAATGTGTTGAATCATGTGTTTGTGGTCATATGATGCCGATTCGTGGCTAATTTTATGGGATTTTGTTAGTTAATGTGAAGCTTGCTACAGTTGTGTTGAATGAGTCTTGTGCCTTTGTGATTTTCCATAGAACATCATGTTTAATGGATTCATGTTTTGATTGAGGGGTTTTGAAGTAGACTTGGAGGTCTACACCCCATGATTTATTGGTAATTTTTGTGGCATGTATGGGGGGTCCAATCCTTACTCCCACTTTGGGGAGAAAAGGGTGACGGTGGCCTGGGGAGTTTTCTACAACAGCGGAAAATGGTATGCCGAATTAGTTTCGGCATACCGAAATGCTCCCAGGCGGTACCCTGCATAGTGGCTTCGGACGACCGGAGAAATTCAGTCGACCGATTTGGCAGGGACTGATAAATCTGACAGGGATTCGGTATACCAAAATTCTTCAGTATACCGAATCAAGAGATTTCGGTATACCGAAGCCCCCCTTTGGTATGCCGAATCAGGGAATTTCGGCATACCGAAACAGGATTCGGCATGCCGAATCTGAGCCCTGAACTAAATTAAGAAATGCATAGAAAAATGAAGATTAAATATGGATAAATACATTATAATGTATGGAATGCATGGAAATGACTTGTGAGATGATGCATGCAAGCATATTGTTTTTTAATGATGTTTTCCAAGAGATATTGAAGCATGGCTTCTGTGTATGGATATGGACCCGTGTGAGGGGTGATTTCATGGTGTGAAGACCATGAAAGAATGTGTGGGTTTAAAGACCACAGGTAATGATTTGATGCATATTGCATGTGATTTGCAAAGAGCTTTATGAATGGAAAATGGTTTTGATAAATGTTTTGAAAAGACAAATTGCTTATGATTTTAAAAAGATTAAAGGATATAGTAGGAACCACAATGAAACCAGGACTTACGGACGAGGTAGTGAGACCTCAAGAAATGTCGGGGACGTGTCCGTGGTAAATGTGGTTGCTGAGTTTGCGGTCCAGTGTAGGATCCTCGAGACTGTGGTGGTACTATAGGACCCAGGGTATGAGAGACCCGGACTACCGTCAGTGCCGGTGCTGGACGGGTCTGGGGTTAGAGTCCCCAGGTGCTCGGGCACCACGGCGTCCATAGGACGCACTCCGTGCTTGTACCCGTGAGGGTACATTTTGAGGCTGCGGCCGGGGCAGTTGAACTCCAGTACGGGGTGGTTCACTGTGACACTGTAGTGTGGGTATGGTGACATGGAATCCTCACCAACTGCTTGAGGCCAGGTCGATCGCCTGTGGCTAGGGTGATGCGACAATGTTTGGAATGGAAAAGTGTGGATTTGTGTGTGTGGACTAGTTCCTAGCCCAGATTGTTATAAATTGTGCTAATGGTTTCTAATTGATGTTTTGGGCTAGGAAACTAGATGAATTGATTTGTTTCTCCAGTGTTGAGAATAAAGGTTTATGAACGAGCATGAGGTTTTGAAAGAAAAGATAAGAAAGTTTGAAATGCCATTGTTTTCCATGTTTTCTAGTTGAATACGTGGTTTTGGCAATAATTGTTGTTTGGCAATGGTTTTCAGTGGACTTTTAGCGTTGTTTTTGGGGCGCATACTGGGTGACATTCCTGTCACTCACACGTATTTTTCCTTGTCCCCTTGTTTCAGGTGCTCAAGTGTAGGAGCAGTCTAGTCTGGTGCATCTTTTCGAGTCACGTTTGCCGCACACAGGTCTAGGTGATTAGCTTTAATTATTTTATTTCTGCTATTTAAATTCTTCTAGTTGTACTAGGGTAGTTCTTGTACTGTTGTGTAGCACTGGGGTGTTACAACTTTTCTTAGTTAAACTTGATCAATGAGCATCGACTACAGGCCCTGCACTATGCCCAGTGCTACCAGAGGAGGATGGCAACATCCTACCAGAAGAAAGTCCGATCTAGGAGCTTGACGCCAGGTGACTTGGTCTTGCGAGCAATCCATCTCCCTAACACTTGCGGCAAATTCAGACCCAACTGGTGTGGCCCTTATATCAGTAAACATGTATTCTCTAGGGTGTTGTAATCGTCAAGGACATGGACCACATTGAGTAGTCAAAGCCAGTCAATACATGTTACCTAAAGAAGTACTACCAATGATGTGGAGCTGTATCCTTGCCTTGCGAAGCTCTTCTGCCGCAATTGCACACGCATTACTCTCTCTACTCATGCATTTTGTATCATCTTGCACTCATGTTTTCTTTTGCACTCGTTATGCACGCATTGCATCTCAACACAAAAGCACAAAAAAAACGCAAAAATCCATGCATGCATGCATTAATAAAAGCACTAGTAGCACTTGCATAAGCATGCCCAGTGAAGAAAATCGGATAAGCTTGCCTGTGATGGAAAGGAATATATTCCTCTTCAGTCGATACTACATGGACATTCTAGTAAGTACGGGAGCCACCACTCATCGAGAACAAGGCAATGAATCCAAATGCCCTAAAGGACCTACACCTCCTGAGGGAGATAAAATGTTAGGATGTGAGCGAGAAAAAAACTTTCATGAATAAGGGCACTAAAAGAAATGAGGAGATAGAAGGCACAGACAGAAATTAGTCCTAAGAGAAAGAGGTGTGTGGAGTAACTTTGTCCCTATCACATAACTTGGAGAGGAGTCGAAGCATGTACCTAAAACGGGTCCACACCACCCAAGGGATTAGCCAACCCTCCCTCATCATGAAATCCACCTCAGTAACTGCCTAGGTACCCGTTACCTCCAAGCAAGGGATAGAGTCAATCCACATGCCTACAAGGAAGCAAAAAAAGAGGATAATTGAAAAGTGGGTGTAGTGCCTTAGGGAGTTTGGTGCGAAGCCTGTTCCTCCACATAGCCTGACAAACTACTACTTCACCCTTTCCAAAGCGCCACCTACAATCCAGAATGTCTAGGTAGTGTCTGGTGAATTGGAGATTTCCTCCTTCCTTATGACAGACATTAGAAGCTTTCCAAAGGTTGAGGGCAATAAAAATAACAAAATGATAAAAAATAGCATCATTCATTCATGTATAACTCATGATCATTCATCCCCATTTTTCCCCTCTGCTTTGCAAGGCACCACTTCATTCTTAAACCAGGGGCATGCTAGCTACCTTTTGGTTGAGAATTTGGCAAGAGATACTCGACCAGGGGCATGCCAGTTGCTCTAAAGGTTGAAAACCCCATAATCTATCTAGGGGCATGTTAGCTGCCTTATGTGTGGATACATTGAGCCTAATACTTTAGTAAGATACATGTTCATGGCCCTACCAGTCAGATCCTTTACTGCCAAATCAAGGGCATGACTGCTGCCTTGTGGAATAGGATGTGCAGCTTACAAAATGATTAAATGTAGAGAATAGGCCTTTCTACAAGTATTCTTGCAAGTGAACCATCCATCTAACAACACAGTAATAAGCACAGGACTTTCCTGAGGATGAAGCCCCGCCAGAGCCTAGGCATGTTCCGAGCCCCAACACTTGTGCAGATCTCTCGTACACCTTACAAACATGAATTGTGAGACACAGCAGTTCATGACGGCAATGGGGGCTGTAATCATTACTTCTAGCCTCTACTGCGATTCAACAGAGTGGGCAAGATACTCTTTATATCTTACATATAACTTCAGAACAATCATTCCAGTGGTAAAAACTTTATCATCGAGTTGTGTAGTATTTCTATTAGAGTTGAATGGTACAATCGACTTCTTAAGTACCCAATGTCGGCATTGTCACCAAACAATCCCGACCATCAAGGTTTAATGGCTCCTTCTCACCATTTTGGCACTTGGTCTTGACCAATTAGTAACCAGGACCTCTTGCCAAGGCTATACGCACAAGTTAATCTGTTTGATAGCTCGTTGTTTAGTTTACTCAGTTCCTGATTCTGACATTCAACCTTAGCCTTGGGTTGGTCTTTCTTGATACTCAATCCAATTATGTTGCACTTTTCTGTTTGCATTAGTCTTTATAAAATATTGTTGTATGGAACAAGGTTATTGCATATTTGAAAGTAAATATTTTGAGAATTTCTACAAGAGATCCTCTTTCCTTTCTAGTGTGGCCTGAATCAAGAGAAGCCGAAGCTCCCCTATTGATCATGGGTTTCCCCATGATGGTTAGAACAATACATTGCTCAAATGTTCTCCGGATGTGGATTGAGAAATTAATAGACAGTGATCATGACAAGCTGTAGACTTGGGACATCTCCTCAAAGTTCTTGGATATTGCAAATGTAGAGGTCTCCCATTACTTTTTATGTGCAGTTGCCCAGTTCTGAAAGCCCACAAACCATGTATTCTACTTCGGAAGAGTTGAATTGACTCCTACTTTGGAGGAGGTCCATCAAGTGTGTTGTCTACAGAAGTTTCTAGGGCCCACTATGTTCATGCGGCGCAACGAAAACTCTTCAGTCATGAGTGAACTGACCGACCTGTCAATCTATGATTGTGGTCATCGACTTATCTGTACTGATGGACAATCTCCAATGTTACAACTGACCTACTTTTACAAGGTGGTCAAAATGCGCACCTCCTTGGGCGATGAGCTATGGCTGAGAGGTCTTGTTGTCCACTTCTTAGGTGAGTTGGTTTTTAGCCACAGCCAAACAGTTGAGAACATCGAGGTCGTAGAGATTGCTTTGGTAGTGGTAACCTGTTAGATTGACTTGGCCCTAGTTATCCTAATAGAGACTTACTAGGCCTTAGATCGGTCGTTACGACATTGCTGACACTACTATGGTTGTGGAGCTTTTGCAAAGGTGTGGTTGGCCACTCATTTAGGTGTAGAGGTCTTACGCCCTTAACGTTTGGCCTTCAAATCTTACTACCAAAGTGGTCATGCTCGCAACTCACCTCAGTTCACAAGGAGTATGAGCAACTGGAGAGTTTGATAGAAGACAAGGTGATCTGGCGTATCATTCCTTCGACCACTCATACCTTTGAGGTTTTCTTCAATACTACCGACATGCAACTTATCATCATACTAGGGCTGACTGGTGGTGTTGAGTATCATCCAATTCGCTTGATGCGGCAATTCAACTACCAATAAGATTTCTTTTGCTCAAGGGCTAATGCCAGCTCGGTTCCAGGAGTACCCACTAAGCTCTTATGCTATGACTAATCAGTTATCACGCTTGCTTAATGGCTCCATCCGATCGGATGATCTCACAATCATAGAAGGGAATGGTTGTTCAGTTGATTACGAAGCCGAAGTTGAAGAAACCTTGTCGATCTATGGAGCTACTCCGAGCCATACATTGTTTCCTAGAGCTAGAGGCTCTAAGAGATCTAGGATGATGTAGACTCTTGATATTTGTGTTATGCTACTTGTTCATTACATGATGAAATAAGTGTAATCACTTCATTGTATTCGATTGCTACAATAAGTACGTTGGAACACTTTTGCTAGCTTGTTTGGATGCTTATGGTTGATATGAAGTTGAAATCGCCGTTTCAACAACATGTTCAAACTACTACCCTCTTTCGCCTATCGACTTGGTGCTTGGGTATGCCCAGTAAATAGTCGAGAATATTGTTTTGATTTGGTGCCTAGGCTTGGACAAACGAAGTCGTCATAGACTTCTATACCAGGTAGGAGGGATCCGAGTATTTCTCCTTCGACTTCACTCCAGTCGAACAAAGTTGTGTTGGATTTCCTTTCTGGTCAGCCGGAATCTAATTATTTCTCCTTCCGACTTTGCTCTAATCGGACAAAGTCCTATTGGATTTCTATTCTAGTCATGCAGAATCCAATCTACTTTGTGGGACTTGCTCTAGTTGAAAAAGTCTTATTTTCATCTTCTTCTAGGCCTCGAGCAAGGTCTAGATGTTCCCATCCTAGATTTGCTCCAAACAGATGAATCTTGGTGCCATCTACTTTGTTGGACATGCTCTAGTCGAACAAGTCTTATTTTCATCTTCTTATAAGCCTCAGGTGAGGTCTAGATATTCTCATCCTAGATTCACTCCGACCAAACGAATCTTGGTGCCATCAACTTTGTGGGACATGTCCTAGTCGAACAAGTCTTATTTCCATCTTCTTCTAGGCCTCAAACGAGGTCTAGATGTTTCCATCCTAGATTTTCTCCTGACGGATGAATCTTAGTGCTATCCACTTTGTGGGACTTGTCCTAGTCGAACATGTCTTTTTTCCATCTTTTTCTAGGCCTTGAACAAGGTCTAGATGTTCCCATCCTAGATTCGCTCCGGATGGACGAATTTTAGTGCCATCTACTTTATGGGACTTGCTTTAGTTGAACAAGTCTTATTTCCATCTTCTTCTAGGCCTCGGGCAAGGTCTAGATGTTTCCATCCTAGATTCACTATGGGCGGATGAATCTTGGTGCCATCCACTTTGTGGGACTTACTCTAGTTGAACAAATCTTATTTCCATCTTCTTCTAGGCCTTAGGCGAGGTTTAGATGTTCCCATCCTAGATTCACTTCGAGCGGTCGAATCTTGGTGCCATCCACTTTGTGGGACTTGCTCTAGTCGAACAAGTTTTATTTCAATATTCTTCTAGGCCTCCGACGAGGTGTAGTTGTTCCCATCCTAGATTCGCTCTCGGAGGATGAATCTTGGTGCCATCCACTTTATGGGACTTGTTCTAGTCGAACAAGTCGTATTTTCATCTTCTTCTAGGCCTCGGGTGAGGTCTAGATGTTCCCATCCTAGATTCGCTATAGGCAGACGAATCTTGGTGCTATCTACTTTGTGGGACTTGATTTAGTCGAACAAGTCTTATTTTTATCTTCTTCTATGCCTCGAGCGAGGTTAAGATGTTCCCATTCTAGATTTTCTTCGGGTGGACGAATCATGGTGCCATCTACTTTGTTGGACTTGCTCTAGTCGAACAAGTCTTATCTCCAGCTTTTTCTAGGCCTCAGGCGAGGTCTAGATGTTCCAATTCTAGATTTGCTCTGGGCAGACGAATCTTGGTGCCATTACTTTGTTGGACTTGCCCTTGTCAAACAAGTCTTATTTCCGTCTTCTTCTAGGCCTCAGGCGAGGTCTAGAAGTTCCCATCCTAGATTCGCTTCGAGTGAATGAAACTTGGTGCCATCTACTTTTCATCTTCTTCTAGACTTCGAGCGGAGTCTAGATGTTCCCATCCTAGATTCGTTCTGAGCGAAAAAATCTTGGTGCCACCTACTTTGTTGGACTTGCTCTAGTCGAACAAATCTTATTTTCATCTTCGAAGTCTAGATGTTCCCATCCTAGATTCGTTCTGAGTGGACGAATTTTGGTGCCACCTACTTTGTTGGACTTGCTCTAGCCGAACAAATCTTATTTTCATCATTTTCTAGGCTTCGGGCAAAGTCAAGAGGTTCCCATCCTAGATTTGCTCCTAATGGATGAATAATGGTGCCACCTCTTTTTTAAAGTCTCCACTTACACTATTTCCCCCAGCTTTTGGGCTGGTAACCCAAACTACCTGGTTGACGACCATTACATTGTCCGGAGTGGGCTGATATCCCAAACTATCTCGTTGACATCTGTCATCAGTCTACCCTCAGTCGGCAAGTCTGATATCTTGCAATGTTTCCATTCGAACTAAAAGGTCAGTCAATCTACCAAGTTCCTCCTATCGTGCGGCAAGCCCAATAGTCTTGTCTGGGCGTCCCTTGGCATGAGTTGGAAAGTCTATCATGTTCCCCTTCATGGGCTGGTGGGCTAGCCACTCGTCACTTGTGTCTAGCATTTGCCGGAAGTTGTCTTGCATTAGCATCATTTTCATGCATCTTGCGCGTCATGCATCACCTTGCATCAGAGTCAACCCTTGCATCAGCATCATGCATGGGCCACAAATCATGACTTTTGGTGCATCCACCGAATAAGTGGTTCATGGCCCCACAGCAAATACCACTCTCCTGTAGTCTCAGGCAAGGTGTCTTGTCAACCCTGAGCATCGGTCTTTGTTCCCTCGACCTCGCTCAGGGTGGGGCATCTGTAGACACCCTAATTTTGCAGTCATTTGGCGGCAAACTCCTCTAGAAAGATGCTCTGGTTATGACTACCAAGTCCAAAACCCTAACTCAACCTAAACCTGCTTAGGACCATGAAAGCTCATTTTGTCACACACAAGCCCACTCTAAACAAATCTAAGCCAATCAAAGCAAAAAACCTTTAACTAAAATCCAAATCAAAATGCGACTCAGTTGAATTATTAAAACTTGAATTAGTTAAGCTAAAACATTTAATCCAAACCAAAATCAAGAAAAATTCATCTAAACCATTAAAAACTCAAAGTAATTAAGTAAAAACCTTAACCAAAGCCTAAATCAAGTAAAAAACCAATTTCTTGATTAAACCCTTAATTAAATCAAGTCTAAAACCAATAAAGTCAAAATTTGAATTAAACCTTAATTAATCAAATCCAAAATCCATTTAAACCCACCCTTAATTAAAATCCAAATTAAAATTGAAACTCACTTAAATTATTAAAAGTCAAATTAATTAAGCTAAAACATTTAATCCAAACCAAAATCAAGTAAAATCCATTTAAATTATTAAAACTCAAATTAATTAAGCTAAAACATTTAATCCAAACCTAAATCAAGAAAAAGAACGAATTTCTTAATTCAATCCTTAATTAAATCAAGTCCAAAACCAATTAAGTCAAAATTTGAATCCATAACTTAAATCAATTTAAACCTTGTCAACCCACCTTAATTAAAATTGAAACTCAATTAAATTATTAAAACTCAAATTAACTAAGCTAAAACATTTAATCCAAACCAAAATCAAGTAAAATCCACTTAAACCATTAAAAACCCAAGGTAATTAAGTAAAAACACAAATCAAAACCTAAATCAAGTAAAAAACCAATTAAATCAAAATCTGAATTAAATCCTTAATCAAATCAAGTAAAAAACCAATTAAATCATTAATCAAATCAAGTCCAAAACCAATTAAATCGAAATTTGAATTAATCCTCAATTAATCAAATTTAAAACTTAAACCTAATGTCGTAATCCATTTGAACCCATTAAACCTAAATCCAATCCATTTAAAACTAAATTAAGCCACTTAATTAAATCTAAGTCACCAAGTGTAACCATACCATCGGGGGTGGCCACAAATAAAAAATATATGTGTGCCAAAAGCGGCAAAGCCACGGTAAAAAGAAAAGAAGAAAAAAAATGCAAAAATGCAGGAGTCACCACCTAGTCTATTCAAATGGAAGACGAGGAAAACCATAAAACATGAAAATCATGTAAAACAAATAAAAAGGGGCTACGTAAACCAGAAATGCGGGTATGGATCCCTGTTACATACGAGGAAGGTGTTAGGCACCATCGTACGCCCGATAAATCGGTCTTCTATTGATTTCTCTCTTGCTTATGGAATGTCGGCTTTGCAGCCCTTTGCTGTACGCCCGAGGGCGATATGCCATGCCATGCAAATGTGTGTGGTGTCTAAATTATAGGTGCATGATGTGTAGGGGTGTGTCCTAATGCTCAGAAATATCACTCGTATGCCGGGTCTAGTGTTGATGCAATAATATTGCATATAAGATCAAAGATCTAATATCTTGAGCGAGTTTTCATCCTTGCTTTCTATATGCCTAAAT
>JAMKQA010021714.1:0-10035 GCA_024699735.1 Posidonia australis
TCTCTTTCAAGCAATCTGAGGTTCTCTGGGAAGGAGAAGGAAATTGTGATACAAGTGTACAAATAAGGTAACTTTTGTAGCTTGTAATATTCTTGTTTCGAATATAAGGGTTAAAGTCTCAAGTGGGGAACTTGAGGAGTGGACTAAGCCGGGGTGGCTGAACCACTATAAAAATCCTTGAGTAATTGTGATTGCATGTTTTGTGGATTAATCTTTAACATTCTCAAGTTTGCTCATTAAATTCTAAAGATTAAATTAAAACCGCAAAATCTCTATTCAACCCCCTCTAGAGAAGCATTAAGATCCAACAACCATAATAATTATTATTAGAAATAATATTGGATACATTACTAGAGAACAGAGTTCACATTACATATTTATCACTACTCCTTATCATTTACAACATCTCTTGAAGGACTGACATCAGGAGCAGATATAGCAAACACTCACCCTTTGGTGGGTTAGTGAGGTGCATCTCTAGTTGGCTTTGGAGGATCAAGCTAGCTCTTCAAGATATGTCTAGTCTTTCCACAGTTGTAACAGACCACACTATCTAGACTCTGTTACTAGTGTGTACACTACGCTGCTACGTGTCTTGTTCATCTACAAGAGTAACAAAGTCCAATTCCCGAGCCACTGTTCAAACCAGTCTGGCTATATCTAGCACGCCCCTTCCCAACAACACTACGTCCTTCCTCAGCAACTGAACCAAGGTGCTCCTTCCTTTTCTTTCCAAAGCTCCCAAGACTTCTAGAACTCGGCATCCTAGAAGTAGAAGGCCGTGGTGAGAACATCTTCCCTTTTCCCTTGGGATGGTCTTCTAGGAACAATCTGCATCCATTCTTATATCAGGCTACTAGTTCCACTGCATCCACCAAGCTCTAACATCGATAGCCTAGGAATTTTGACCTGAGTGCTAGGCTCAGTCCTTCCACAAATCCCTTGGCTCTGTGCTTCTCTATATCGAAGATCTGCGCAAACTATTCTAGCTAGGTAAAAGTTGCCTTGTACTCTGCCATAGACATATTTCCTTGCTTCAAGTTCCATAATTCTCTATCCAGCCTATCTCTCTCATGCTCTAGGAAATACTTTTCATAGAAAACGTCCTAAACATCTTCCCAAGAGATCATCATTAGGTCGAAGTTCGAGAACGTTATTCGGCGCATGGCCCTTCACCACTGATTAGTGTCGCCCTTGAAATAGAATGTAGCCAACTGAACCTATTTTTCTACAGGGAATTCCATGCTCTCTAGTATTTTCTCTACCTTCAACAACCAAGTTTCACAATCATTTGGCTTGCCTTTACCTTCAAAAGTTGGATCGCTCAATTGGCACAATTGTTTGTGCCATAGGTCCTCCTTGGTTCCGTCCGTGTTGCCACTGCTGAAGGACTGAACAATCCCTTGCATCATCTCACCCAACTCCCACTACATACCTCACCATCCACTATCCTCCTTTATACTAGAGCCGAACGCGAGAGTCTTACCTTTACCTCTACTCCTAAGCAGCATTTCGTTGCCATCACAAATTACATAATGGGTCAGGTGCAATTGCTTTACTAGTGCAGTATTACAAAGCCACTAGACCAGACACTACTAAGCTGATGCACTTAGTAAAACCTAGGCTCTGATACCACTCTATAACACCTCACTGTGTCACATACTAGTACCAGCACTACCCAAACTATTTATTAAATGATTAACTAAGATTATTATGGAAAAATAAAGTCTACTATTACCTAAAACCTTAGTGTGCGGTTACATGGCTCCTTTCATGTGCACTAGAACTAGATTGCACTTCTACTCTACACCTGGAAACAAAATCACCAAACAAAATACATGAGTGACTTAAAGTCACCCAATACGTGCCCACCAAAAAATCGCAAAGAAAACCTTGAGAAACACACCAGTCATAGTGACCAAAATCAATTTGGAAGGAAATCCATATCTGCGAAACTTAATCACAACTTTATGAAAATTCCACTTTGCAAAAACATGCCTTCTCCAATCATAATCCTTTTTCCTTTGAAATGACATACACTTTTTAAACTATTTCGTGCATTCAAATCCTCACCTGAAACCATTCCCAAAAAAACCACACATAGTATGAATAAAACCTGTCCTGTCACCCTAGTCATAGGTGATCGATCGAACCACAAGTAATTACTGAAAAATCCTGCTTCTCTCAACTGCACTGTCGTGGTGAACTACCTCGAGTAGGAGTCCAACCGCTCCAACCAACAAGCCTCACAATATCACATTATATTCTCACACGGGGTGCGTCCTTGCAACACCCCTTGGTGCATAGGAATCTGAGGACTCCAATCCCAAACCTAACCAACATCGACATAGAGGGTAATTACACAAAATTCATAAAATCGAAGAGCCCTAAGTCTTCTATCATTTGGGACAAGAATCACTAAAAATCATTCTGTATAACTCAAGGTATGAAAATTTAAAGCCAAAGAAGTCACTGACATCTACTGTAGCAAACCCATATGAAATTCACTAAAAATCTATTGATAAATCACCGTAAATGCATGAAACCACTGCAAATCATAAATCCTAAGCTAGTCTACACATTTATCATGAATTTGAATGAAAGCAATGGAGAAATCGATGGATGGACGCATTCAGTGTCTTCTTGGCGACTCTTTTCCTTCTTCGGTGAACTCCCTCTCTCTCCAACGAGCCTCTGGACTCTCTCGACCTTCTCCCTCTCTCTTCCTCTCTTTCTTTTTCTTCCTCTGGTTTCTCTTCCTTTCTTTCTTTGCCTGACTACAACCCCTCTACATCACCTTTTATTTTCCCCTTTTTTTGTCGTCGTCTATTGTTGACAGCCATTGGAAATCTCAACTGAACGGCAATGCAAGGCATGGAGGTGAAGTGGCATTTGACAAGGTATGGGAAGCAATTCATTGTGCATCACTGTGTTTGTTTGGCATTTTCTTTGTCTTGGTCCCATACACACGTGGTTATAGAATGCCAAAATACCACACAGTAGGGGAAACCAGAGAAAGATACAAATACAATAGAGAGTGGAGATCACAATCCAACTAGAATCACCCATATTCACATTTATACATTTGTAGACACTGCGATTTTGAAGTCACTTGGTAGCAGGCTCCTCTAGATGATGCTCTAGTTGTGACTATCAAAACCCTAGCACACTTAAGCACGCACAAAGCCCAATCAAGCCCACACAAGTCCACTCTGACCTAATTAAAATTAAAACCAAACAAAACACATCTAAAATATTTAAAATCCAATTAATCAAACAAAAATTCTAATTCAAGTCCAAATTAAATAAAATCCACTTAAAATCCAATTAATCAAACAAAAACCCTAATTCAAGTCCAAATTAAATAAAATCCACTTCAAATCCAATTAATCAAACAAAAATCCAAATTCAAGTCAAAATTAAGTAAAATCCACTTAAATCCAATTAAAACCCAATTAATTAAGTGAAAAAACTAATTAAAGTCAAAATCCATTTAAATCATTTAAAACCCTAATTAATTGAACCAAAAACCCTAAATTAAAATTCAAAACCCTAATTAAACTCAAAACCATAATTAATTAAATCCAAAACCCTAATTAAAACACAAAAACCCTAAAGTAAAACCATAAACCCTAATTAAAATTCAAAACCCTAACTAAACTCAAAACCATAATTAATTCAATCCAAAACCCTAATTAAAACACAAAAACCCTAATTAAACTCAAAACCATAATTAATTAAATTCAAAACCAATTAATTAAACCCAAAACCCTAACTAAAACACAAAAAACCTAATTAAACTCAAAATCCTAATTAATTAAACCCAAAACCCTAATTAAAATAATCAAAACCCTAATTGATCTCAAAATCCTAATTAAAATAATCAAAAACCCGAATTAAACTCAAAATCCTAATTAATTGAACTAAAAACCCTAAATTAAAACCGAAAATCGCAAATTAAAATTTTAAAAACCCTAATTAAAATCAAAATCCTAATTAAAATCCAAAACCCTAAAATTAAAATAGGTAAAACCATAAAGACCCTAAAATAGTTAAAACCCCAATTCAAAACCAAAATCAAAAATCAAATTTAAATCACAAAGCCCAAATTAAAAACTTAAAAGCAAAACCCTAAACAAAAATAAAATAAAAGCCTAAAATAATTAAAACCCTAACTTAAAACCAATTAATTAATCCAAAATCAAAATTAAAATCACAAAACTCAGTTATGAACCTAAAAGCAAATCACTAAAATCCATAAAAATCCCAAAATAAAACAAAAATCTAAAATAATTAAAAACCTAATTTAAAAACTGATTAATTAGACCCTAAATCAGAAAATCAAAAATTAAAGTAAAATCACAAAACCCTAACTCAAAACTTAAAATCAAAAACCCTTAAATCCATAAAAATTCCAAAACAAAAATAAAATGAAAACCTAAAATAATTAAAATCCTAATTTAAAACCAATTAATTAAACCTTAATAAAAAATGTAATTGAAATCATAAAACATAAATAAAAGCCTAAACCTAAAACCCAAAATCAATTTAAAAATCTTAAAAACAAAACCTTAAAACAAAATAAACAAAAGAAAAAAAAAAAAAACCAAACCCTAAGCCCATTTGCAACCCAATAAGCTCAATACACCCATAAATCAGAAAACCTTATAAGGTCCAAAAAATAATTCCGGCGATCCCCGATTTTTCCGGCGATGTCCCGTGAACCTTGAAGTGTATCTTAGAGCCCCGAGACCTCCGTTCAACCTCCTCTAGCCCACGCCCGATCCAACGATGCTCATCCGCTGGAGGGAGGAGGATCCAGGGCTCAGGAAAGCCTCGTCAGAGTATAAAACACCCCTACCGCCGACTAACCAAGGACAGATCTTCATCCATCGACTTCCATCTGCTCCTAGCCACTCCAAGCGTACTTCAATCCACCCTAGAGCAAGCACAGCATCCCTGCAGACATCCAGACCACCTCCTCCACCTTTTTTCCTTCAGCCCAGAAGTTTCCAGCCAGAGCAATGCCGGAGGAGCCTTACAGTCGAGCGCCACCGGAGATCACGCAAACAGCTAGCCAGGTACACCTCCTTTCCCTTCTATTTCAGTTCAGTAGGCCCCATAGAATCCCTTTAGGATCCCTAACTTAAGCTACGACGGTGAGCTCCCCCTCTGCCCGCCGTCGCCTCGCCTCCGGTGGTGGGTTCACCACCACCAGTGAGGCCTCAAGCCTCTTGATCCTAAGCGAGGCCCCCGTGGGCCTCTCCTCCTTCCTTCTGGTCTCCCTCCGCTCTAGAGGAGCCCCTCCAATGTTCACAACTAGCCCCGCCACCGCTGCTGCCCTGTTGCCTTCGTCGCCGCCCTGCCACCGTCGACCGACGTCGATGAAGCATCGGAGCCCCCCAAGTGCCGCTGCAACCTCCGCGCACCTCCCACGAACCCCAAAGAATCCTTGTCTCGCTGCCTGGACCGCCATAGCGTCCCAATGATTCGCCGCTGCCATCGCCGCCGACGTAGAGGTGGGAGGGACACCTCGGACCTTCCTGAAGCTCACCGCTGCCTCCCAAAGTCCCGTCGTGGCTCCCCGGAGCTTTTCCAGCCATCGCTGCCCCGCTCCAGCCACTGGTCATCGCCAGCCATGTCGCAGTCACCTTCCTCGGCGCCGACAGAGTGCCTCGCCAGAGCGCGAGGTGGGGGGTTCCTCAGGCCTCCCCAGCTCCTTCAGATACGTCAGAGATCACCGTTGAGCCTCGCTTCAGCCTCCAGTACCATCGCTCCTCCCCTTCCACCGCTGGGCCGCCGCTAGGTCGTCGTCGGAACACTCACCGGAGGGGGAATGCCGGTGAACCTCCAGCGATCTTCGAAAGGAAGTTTTTTAGGTCTAGGCCCCATAATTCTAGGTTCTTATTGTTAAGTCCTTAGATTATTACATTTAAGTCCTTTTCATTACATTTAGGTCTTGCTTTTTATATGTTAGCCCCTGTAGTTTTAAAATACTTTCAGTTCTTTTAATTTCTCTGTGAGATTTGCATCTAATCCCCTACATATTTTAGTTTTTTTCATCTTTATTATATTCATGCATGTTTTATTATATTTAGGTCCCTTTGATCATGTTTTCCTTGCACTTAGGTCTTGAACATTTGCATTTGGTCCCTGGAACTTTTTTAAAATGAGTTTTTATGAAATTTGCATCTTGGTCCCTAAAAGATTTAAAAATCACACTGACCATCATAAAAATTGAATTTTCTTTACATTTAAGTCCTGATCTTTTGCATTAAGCCCCTAGAACTTTAAAAAATGAGTTTTCTTTGTGAATTTTACATCCTAAACCCTAATAAACTCCATAATTACACTGATCAGCTTAAAAGCCCAATTTTTATCACAATCAGATCCAGAAAGTTTGCATATATGTCCCTGGATTCACATCAAACAATTCCTGAGCACATATAATTTGCATATAGACCCTTAGGTTAACTTTAAATCCATTATTAAGGGTCTTAAATGTTTTCTTGCATATTTTGGATATTTTTCACTCATTGCATTTCACATTTTGCATTTAATCATAGATTCCATTTAAAAATCATGTTTTCACTGTGAGTTAATCTTTAGTCTCACATTTTAGTCACATTTGCACTTATGTGTGAATTTTGCACTTTAGACCCTAAGTTTTTAGGAAATTATCCAAGTGCAATTTTCACATCTTAGTGCCACATTGACATTTGATCCATCATCTGCATGTTAGAATAGAAGTCATGAATTTATTTTTCATCCAGATTCTCACTCTTTTTGTGAATTTTGCATCTTGGTCCTTGTGTTTGTCCTTTATTGTGTTTACATCATTTTGTTGTTTTTTCTCCTCCATGTTTTCTTGCAAATACATTCTATAGACATTCTATACTCATTTTGACATATTGCAGACCATGCATCATCCCCGTACATGCATTTGTCACATCTGGCCATCAAAATGACCAAATTACCCTTACCATCAATTTATGCACCCACATGCATAATCCTAGTCCAAGTTATCCCTTAGTTTTTTTTTACACATTTACGCACTTATTCACCCATTTCATATAGTTTTCATCACATTTGCACATTAGTCCCTCCTTTTCAAATGGGTTTGCATCTCATGTGTTTCTTTCTTGGATTTTCCTTCACTTTGTTTTCGGAGTCCCTCGCCCTACATTAGATTTGATTCATTTTAATCCTACATTTTAGTTTTTTTGATTTGATTTGGATTTCATCGCCTGAGAGTGTACACTAACCGACCGAAAGGCCCACATTGGCCCATTTGCATATTATTTCTCCCCTTTGATTTTCACAACTTTTCCCATGATTCCAAGGAATTGGGTTGACCCCACTTATTACCTTGATATCAGTATGATTTTCCGAGGTGTTCCTTCCAAAAACACTATCATTTATGTGATTTTGTTCGCATGGCGTCGTTTGTCTATTTTATGTGGGTTTCTTTGCAATTTTTCCCATTCAGATCTCCATGGTGTTTTCTACGCTTCTAATGATTTCGGTCAGTTGAATTTTCGATCCCTTTGACAATGGTATAATTTTATGAGTCATTCTTTACAGAAACATCATCATTTTATGTGAATTTCTTCAAATGTCCAAGTTTGCCCGTTTTGCGAGGACTTCTTTGCAATTTCTCCATCTTGATTTCCGCATTGTTTTTTTATGATTCCGATGACTTAAGTTGTTTGCATTGTTGATTTTCTTGAGGCCTGTGTGATTTTCCCAGCCTTTCTCGCCAAAAACTTCGTCATTTCATGTGATTTTCTTTGTCGTGACATATCTTGTGATTTCATCATTCCATGTGGATTTCTTCGTAGTTTTGCATGTTATCTTGCACATCCATCCGGTTTTGTCCTGGCATTCACATTAGCATGTTCAGAGCACGATCTAGGCTTAGCAAACATTCATCCAGCCTTTAGCAAGCGATTTAGACTAGAAAGACCGAGTTTCTCGGGCGTACGAGGGTGCCTAACACCTTCCTCGTGCGTAATAGGAATCTTTACCCATCCTCTGGTTAGTAGACATTTGGCCTTTGCATTTGCATCTCGTGCATTCGGTCTTTTGTGGTTTTCCTCATCTTTCCCTTAAAAGACTAGGTGGCGACTCCTTTTCTTTTTCATTTATCCTATCTTGCGCCTTTTGCCATCTTGGCATGGCTGTGATCTCCTCCCTCTGATGCGATTCCGCACCGAACTCCCGAGTTGGCATGGTCACAACATTAATAAGGGTGCATAATTACATTGCTCTAGATTTCTGGACAAAGAAAACACGAGACCACTCTACAAGACTGACCCACGGCCACAATACATAGGACGAGTCCACGGTTGACCCATGCAGGTGTCCAAATATTACACCTGGCATGAGAACGTCAACATCTATTTATTACCAAATGATTCCTACAACTTTGTTTTTGGATAGCTTAATGTATATCTTGTTGTGCAGTGTTGCCATGTAGAACAAGATTGTTATGGGATATTCTTCCATGTTCATTCTCAACTTTGTTCAAGGATTATTTATTTATTACAATTTCATTTTTAAAGCTCCAAACAAGTATTGTGGCTGATGTTTGTTTATTTATTTTGGTTTGCTTGTGGTGTTGTTTGTTTATAGTTTATTGTGGCTTTGTGTGTGCTTTTGATTCTTGAAATTGGGATTTACGATCTCTTTCATGATTGGTTCCTGCAATGTTATCTTTTCCTTTCTAGATTTCTTGTTCTTTTCGTTGAAGAGTATCTAACTTTTGGGAGCAACTTTTTAAAATAAAAAGTTTTAAGGTTAAAGTTCTGTAAATTTTCTTTCAAAATACATTGTTTTTGAAAGTCATATTTGGGATCTAGATTGCTAGTTTTTTTGAACTGTTGATTCATTTTCTCTTAGTCTTGGAAATTTGTAAGCTTTCTACCTTTACAAAGATGGCATGAGATTTTTTTGTATGAGTTATTAAGCGATCATATTATTAGCCTTCTTGGTGCATCCCATTAGCTTTCTACCATGTTAATTTGGAGAAGGGTTCGTCTTACTGTTTCAGTGAAAGTCTGTTGGACATGGTTCTCGAGGTAGCTTAGTTTATTCAACATTTTATGCAAGGAAGGATATGGTGCATCATAGTTGTATGAATTTTTATGAGTTGCTTTTCTCATTCCATTTGTGTCTTCTTCATTAATCACCACTTTGATACAAAGCATTCATCATTAAAAGATCAAAAGAAAATCTACTGATTTTTTTTATGTAAGCTTAGATCCATAGAAGGTTGATGTTAAATCATTTAAAGTAATGTATTTTTCATATTTTCTTTCCTAAATGAACCTTCAAGGCTGACGAAATATTATTCAGATAACATTGTATGATTCATGTTTTATCAAATTGCATTTGTTTTGATCCTTCACAAATTCTTTTGTAGGCTTTAATAGGAACCCTTACCATATGAGATTATCCCTACTTCACATAGGTAGGAAACTAGAACTTTGCTTTTAAGTACATGGATCAAGAGTAGTAGTGTGACATCTGAGCCTGATTATCCATTTTTATTATAAACCATGTAATTATTTGCAATATTGTGTATAATGGTTTATTAATGGATAATCTGTTGTTTCTTGGTTGTGTAAGGTTGTGGTTGGCCTTCTGTGCATCTGCTTGTGATTTGGGATCCATGTGGAGTCCGATTTGAGGATGCACAGTTGCCTCGTTTTGCGTGTGTAACCATGCCGGCGAGGAGGATCGCAAAAAAGATGTGAAACGGTCGGCAAAATCACGTCGAAAAACAAAACAAAATGCAAAATGTAGGAGTCGCCGCCAAGTCTATTATGGAAGACGAGGAAAACCATAAACATGAAAAATCATGCGAAACAATAAGGACAGGTCTGCGAAAAACTAGAAAGATGTGGGTAAGGATCCCTATTACGTACGAGGAAGGTGTTAGGCACCCTCGCACGCCCGATAAAATCGGTCTTCTATGATTTCTCCAATGAAATGTTGACTTTTCAGCCTCTTGCTATACGCCCGAGGGCGATA
>JAMKQA010021716.1:0-11191 GCA_024699735.1 Posidonia australis
TTTAATTGATTTGAAATTATGGTTTTAAGTTTTAATTAGGGTTTATTTAGGGATTTTGAGTTTATTTGGGTTTATTTATTTATTAATTGGGATTTTTGTGTTTATTTGGGTTTATTTATTTATTAATTGGAATTTTTTGTGTTTATTTGGGTTTCTCGATTAATTAGGATTTTGATTTTTTATTAATTATGGTTTTAATGGATTTTCACTTTAATTAGGGTTTTTACTTATTTAATGGATTTTAATTTCTTTTCACTTGATTAGGGTTTAAAAATTAGATTAATTAGGGTTTTATTGGATTTTAAGTTGATTTAAGTGGAATTTAGCTTGATTAAGTGGATTAGGATTTATGGTTGGATTTTTAAGTGGATTTAATTGGATTTTGTTTGATTAGGGTTCTTGTTAGGGTTTTGTAGGATTTTAGGTGGATTTTAGCTGGATTAAGTGTTTTATTTGCTTTTCAGTGAATTTTATTTGGTTTTAGTGTTTTATTTGGTCATGTGGGCTAGTGTGGGTCTGATTGGGACCTACGTGAACTAGGGTTTTGGTGGTCGCGACCAGAGCATCAACCGGAGGAGCCTGGTGCCAAGTGAGCTCAAAATTGGGGTGTCTACAATACTGATAACCTTTCAGTCAATCAAGCTCTGAATTGCATTCCGAGGTGTATAACAGTTATCCGTAGAGTGCCCCACGGTTCTATAGAAACTGCAAGAATAAATCCGCTTTAAACCACGGTGGAAGTGGGTTCGGTGGTGGGTGGATTTCCAGAAGCCTCAGTAGTGACGCTACCTTAGGAAATATGACACTCAGTGGCTCAACCAAAGGACTGTAATCTCTCTCAGGTCGTGGGAGCCACATGGATCCCGTGTAGCATCCTTGCCTTGCCGGTGCGGGTTGGTACACTGGCTCGGCAGTGGTAGTGATTTGTGATGTGTGTGGTGCTCTAGGTGTAGGAGAGTAGACAACCTGATTCTGAGCTGGCGAGCACACCACACTGGTCGACATAACGGGAGCCCCAACATTTGCTACAACATTCTTGGCAAAGTCCTTCTTCTGACCGTACCTAGTGTTGGATCCGTTGTTGCTGGTTCCACCTAAAGCCATGGTCTGCTTTGCGAATGCTGCTAACGCAAGAAAGCTTCCACTATTTAGTGAGTTCTCAACATGGGTGCCAGCTTTCTTCAGGGATGCAAAGGTGTAAATAGCCTGAATGCAGCAGAGCCCCAGTGGCTAGCTGCGCTCCTCGAATTATTATTTCGATAGACTCTTCATTAGAAGGTCTATAGCTAACTTATGAAGCGAGGGCTCGCTAGTGCCCGACGTACTCCCCGAACGGCTCGTGGGGCTCATGCTTTGTGGCTATTAAGTCCTCGCGCTTTAGGACCATGTCGAGGTTAAAAGAGTACTGCTCTAGAAAAGCTTGGCTCAGATCATTCCAGGTCTTTATTGTGGCCATATCCAAAGATGTGAACCATTTTAGAGATGGACCAGTGAGGCTTTTCTGAAAGAGGCGAATGAGAAGTCTCTCGTCAACCTGTAACTGAGCGAGATTGCCGCAGTATGCCCTAAGGTGTGAAATTGGGCAGCCTTTCCCATTATATTTCTCAAATTCTGGGATATGGAAGTTCGGAGGGAGTATGGCCTCTGGGAAATAGTAGAGGTCCGGAAGGAATAAGACTGGCGATCCCCGCCCTGCACTTGTCGTAGAGCTTTCTCAAGGTCATTCATCCTGGTGAAAAGTGCATTAGGGGTTGCTGTTGACATTGAATGTGTAGCCGGAGTGGGTCTTGCGTACGCTGTATCTATAAAACCCGTGTGCTCCTCTAGATCCATCATCTCGCCACCTGGTGCTGTGGCATGATGACCAGCATACTCGTTCATGTGCGTTATTTTGTGGTGGTGTGTATGCTGAAGCCTATATCTGATGCAAGGGTATAGAAATGTTATGCTGTGTGGGGCGTGTTGTTGTGTGTGGGAGTAACAGCTGTTGAACTGGTATGGTTCGGTTCATAGGCTGGTGTACTCTTGTCAACCCAAAAAGCGGATCACCAGTAGAGGGTGGAATATGCTGTGCATGCTGTGGTAGTGATACTATCGGCAAAGTAGCAATGCCCGTCGTCGGGACAGCGGGAAGCTGTGGCGACGACTGCGGTGGTGGTGTGACTTGGGCAACATGAAGTGCTTGAGTAGGCGGAGCGAGGTCCTCAGCAATGGGACAAACAGGCGCAGTCAGAGTAGGATCCAAATAAAAGGCCATGTTTTGCAGCTTCTATGCAAGGGCCATAAGTTGCTGAGACTCACTCATGGGTTTGGGTTTTGACTCTAGTTAGAAAAGTAAGGTTCCCATTCTAAATCTTGGTCGGAGCGCAGGCAGTGAACAGGTGGTGCGTTGGTGGCCTCGTCTCCTGTAGTAGCAAGGAGCTGTACCTACTAGCACCGATGCGACCCCGGACAAGGGGGGACAAACTAGCAACATGCCCTACACCAAAGTTATAGAACAGGCGGCTAGGATTGTCCTTCGCAAACTGTGGGTGGACTCATAGGAGAAGATGCATGCCCTATATGATCAATCATGTAATATGCTTTTGTGTCTTTTACTTGCATTTTATTAAACCATGGGGAATTGTGAGCATTTGTCTCTAGTTATGCCTTATTATTTGTTTATCTGAGTTTGTGTGTTTTATTTTAACCAAATAGGGAGGCAAACATGTCTCTACTCTCCTAATCATGGCAAATTCTAATAAAGGGAAGAAAACACAGAATCATGGCATCTAAAAAGTCAATCAACAAGCAAAAGGCATGAACATGGCATGAGCTAGTGTAGTGCTCACAAGTCGGTGTATAAAAGCAAGTATCTCAACAAAAAGCATGAATTAGGTCATGTGCATGTGCGGTGGCATAGCAATAGTGTAAAAAGACACAAGAAGACATGTTCAGTCAAGTATGTACAAGCAAACAGAACAAGCAAACAAGCATAAGGTATATAGACCAAAGACAAGTAAGAAAACCAAAATGAAAGCTAGAATTTGGTTATCCCAAGTGGAGTCACCAGTTCCAGTGACCATGCCAGTGGAACCCTGCACGACTCTCCTTATGGGTGCGTGAAAGTACACGAGGAGTCCTGATACGGTCACGGTGATGATGGTGAATCCGGAGAAGAAAACTAGACTTAGAAACACCAAGGAAAGATATGAAAGGATAAGGAAAGGAGTTGCCACCTAGTCTTTTAGTAGAAAGACGAGGAAAACAAAACACAAAAGAAAACCAAGACGAAAACAAGATGAAGTCAACATGTATGCTCCGTGCCTAGTGGATGTAATGCACAAATCAATGCGGGTCAGAGAAAGGGTAAGGATTCTTGTTCCGCATGGGGAAAGGGTTAGGCACCCCCATGTGCCTGAGGGATTCAATCTTTCTAGGTTTCCTACTTGCTAAATGGTCTATTAGGTGTGTGCTTGCCTATTCCAAATGCGTATGCTAAAGTTGACTAGAAAACATGCCAAATCAAAGATAAGAAAAGAATAAAAGGAAAAAAGAAAATCCGAGGAACAAATGTAGGCATTGAGAATGCCACTTTACTGTATGCCCATGGTCGATGAGAAAAATCATGAAAATCGAGAAAACTCTTGGAAAGTGTCATGCAATTTAATAGAAACTTGAAGAAATCAGAGAAAATCAAATTGGGGAAAATAATCCTCATTCGGAACAATGTCGGCATTGTTAAGCCCGTTAATGTACGCCCTCGGGTGATGGAAAGCCAAATCAAGTCAAAGATCGCAAAAGTTGGAAGAAATCTAGGAAATGGTGAGAAAACCAAGCTTGAAATGAGCTAGAAATGTGTGCACGATGAATGGAAGAAGGCATAAGAAAATATGCATGAAAAAGTGCAACAAAATGTGCAAAATGCATGTGAGAGTGTAAAAATGTGAATTCCAGGGGCTTTTACTCAAAAAATCCCAAATCCTAAATAAAACTGAAATTCTGAAGCTAAATCATTAAAAATACATAGAAAAACACATTTCATGTAATTTTGAAGAAACTTAGGGTCAAATGTGCAAAATTGTGCATTTTTAGTCAAATTGAAGATTCTTAAGGGTTTAAATGCAATTTTTCCATTAAAACACGTATTTAATGCAATTCTATGGAAATTCAAGGTAAAATATGCAAGAAAAGGAGTGCATGTTTGAAAATTGAAAGTTTCAGGGCTGACATGTAAATTTACCCTAAAAAACATGCATTCAGTGAGAAATTAGTAAAATTCAGGGGCTAAAATGCAATTTAGGTCACATTTGAGTAAATATTTAAATTCTCAAGGTTTAATTTGCAATTTAAACAAGGAAATATGCAAATAGGGTTATGTTAATGAAGCTCAGGGGTTTAAATGCAATTTTTGAGCATATTTGAGTGAATGTTTGAATATCTAGGGTTTAATTTGCAATTTTGACAGAGAAATATGCTTTTAGAAGAATTTCAACAAAGTTCAAGGTTTTTTATGCAATATGCTTGATTTAAAATGTAAGAAAAGCAAATCAGAGGGTTTTTGTCAAACTTTTAAGCCTAGAAAACATTTTCAAGAATATTCAAGGGGCACATTGCAATATTTTCAAATCAAACTTTATTCAAATGATTTAAAAAAATGCAAGGACCTAATTGTAAGAAGAAGGACCTACTTGTAAGAAAACAAGGAGCTATCTCTAAGAGAATAAAAGGTTCAGAAGTTTTATTAAAAGAAAACTTGTTTATTTTTTTTAAAAAAAGAAAAGGAATCGACGGCCGCCGCCGACGGAATTCCGCCATCGACGATCGCTAAGGATGCTCCGGAGCATCCCAAAGCTTGATCGAAGATCAAAAAGCACAATGAGAAAGGGGGAAGAGAAGAAAAGGATCTGGAGGTCAGGATCTAGGGTTCAACGGTTGGAGTGGGCCTCCCACCTCCCACGCCGTCAGGACAGCTCCAGTGACGGCGCTCGAGAAGAAGGAGGTGTTGGAGGGCCGCGGTGCGTCGCTTAGGGCTCCAAGAAGCTTGGACGCGACGAGTGGAGAATTTCCCCTCTTCCAGAAGTAAGAATGGGACACTCCTCCCATCCTCGGGCCTCGGTCGCCGTCGATGTGACCAAACTCTGGCGAGCTCGACTGTGGTGGTTATCTGGGGCACGTGGCTTGGCTTCGATGGCTCCGAAGTGCTTGGGGCATGTCATGGAGTATTTCTGGATGCTCGGAGAGGTACGACGGAGCTGGAGGCGTGCGTTCAATCACTATGACCAGTCTTCTTCCCCGGTGACGGTGAAATGTCGCAACTCCGGCGACCAGCTTTTGGAGGCTCAGCGAGGTGTTGAAACGACGTGCAGAGGATCAGAAGAGCTTGAGGGAGACCACGGGAGGAAGATCTAATGCTCTAGACACGAATCAACCAGTGGATTTGTGCCCCCACCAAGGCCATTGGAAACGGCTTCGGCGAAGCTAAAATCCTTGATTCTAGCCAAGGAAACCCTCTAGCACTATTGAAATCACTTGGGGAAGAAGGAGGGAGGCTAGAGAAGCTAAAATTGAAGTAAATTGAGGCTTGTGGAGGGCATACCTGGTCTAGCAGTGAGCTTGGCCGTCAAAGCTCTCTAAAGGCCACCAGAGCTCGCCGGAGAAAGCTGAAACTATGATTTCTCTCCTCCACGAGCTTCCTCCTTGCTCCAGGATCACTCTGGTTGCTCTGATTGGGAGAAAAAGCTTTGGGGAGCTCTTCTCTCAGATTTTCCAAATCCCCCTTTCTTTCTTTCAAATGGGGCTATTTATAGGCTTCCAAATGGTTTGGTTGGTTGTTATGGTTAGAGTGGGAGGTGCTTAAGGTTGTTGGAGTAAAGTGGGAAGTGGTTAAGGTGTTTGGAGTGAAGTGGGAAGTGGTTAAGGTGGTTGGAGTGAAGTGGGAAGTGGTTAAAGTTGGTGGAATGAAGTGGGAAGTGGTTAAGGTTGTTGGGGCTTGACATTAGGGTTTGGGATTTGACTTATGGTTTAGGGTTTGACCTAGATTTAGGGTTTGGATTAGGGTTTTGAATCTGGTTTAGGTCTTAACCTAGGGTTTAAGGTTTGGATTAGGGTTTTGAATTTGGTTTAGGTCTTAACCTAGGGTTTAAGGTTTGGATTAGGGTTTAACCTAGGTTTTAGGGTTTTTCTAGGGTTTCTAGGATTTTTTAAGGTTTGTTAAGGATTTTATGGTTTATTTAGGCTTTTATGGTTTTGCTTGGGTTTTTAGGGTTTTCCTAGGGTTTTTAGGGTTTTTTGGATATTTAGGGTTTGTTAAGGTTTTTTTGGTTTATTTAGGGTTTTATGGTTTTGCTTGGGTTTTTTAGGGTTTTGCTTGGGTTTTCTAGGGTTTTTATGGTTTTGTTTGGTTTTTTTAGGGTTTTCCTAGGATTTCTAGGGTTTTTTTAGAGTCCTGTTAGGGTTTTGTCCATTTGCATGCATATAGGGGTGTCTATAGTGACTATGGAAAAAATGATCCTCCTTAAGAGGGTTCTTTATATTCACATAGATTCACATACTGCTCCTTCCATTTGATCTTTACTGCTCACATTCCATTGTTTCTTGCAAAAGACTGCATACATCGATTTTGTTTATCATGCTTCAGTTCTTGCAATGGGAAGAAGTTATTTGCTTTGATTTCTATCATTTTCAGATTTGCTATATGTTTTCTCATATTTCTATCATTCCTTAGATTTGTGAACTTGTTTGATCCTCTTCACCTTGAGAAATCATTTGGCTATATGACTTTCTATTTTGCCCGAACTTGATTTTAACATTATTCCTGCTATGTTTTGCTTCAACCACCATCTTCATAATTTCCATGCAGGGGTATCCGACCATGGTGACACCAAAACACTGCTCTGATGTTCTGCAAAGATGGATTAGTGTGTTGACTACTGAGGATCATGAGCAACTACGGGTTTGGGGCATATCCTATTCATTGTTGAATATTGTCAAGGTGGAGGTGAACTGGCACTTGTTATGCACAACGGCTAGATTCTGGAAACTCGCTTTCCATGTATTCCACTTTGGGTAGACGGAACTTACTCACCTTAGAGGAAGTTCGATGGATCTGCGAGCTGTCGTCGTACATGTCACTGCCCATTTTCATGCGTCGTGACAGCTATGGTTCAGTCTTATCAACTGACAAGCTTATCTCGAAGTGCTTGCAAGAAAGCCCTCATTTGCAAAGATGGGTTTGCTTTAATGTTGTGCTTGGATTAGTTTGACAAGAATGCCAGTGGCCATGTGTCATTAGGTAGCTTTTGGCTCCACGGCTTTGTGGTACGCTTCCTTGGGGAACTCATCTTCACTCATGGAAAAATGACCGTTGCTATTGAGGTGGCACAGATAACATTGGCCACGATCACCCACCAAATTGATCTTGCCCTCATTCTTCTGGTAGAGACCTATATCGGCTTGGATCGGGCATTGAAACATTCTCGACATTTCCATGGTTGCGGTGCCTTAGTGCAAGTAAGCCAACACTGTTATTCTAGTGACTTTCTATGCATATCTAACTATGCTTTGCTTTTTCATGACAGACTTGGCTTGCTTCTTACATGGGGGTGGAAGTCCTACGTCCCCAACACTCTATCTTCGACTCCTACAATCACACCAATCATTCACGCATCCTTCCTAGCGTGCACGAGCTATGCGAAAGACTACGGTATCTTACTGATGATACTATAGTCTGGCGCATTCTGTTCACACTTGCGAAGCCCATCACAGTCTTCTTTAACAACTACGATATACGACTAGTTATCCTTCCAGGGCTTATGGGCAGTGTGGAATACCATCCTATCCATGTTTTGTGTCAATTTGGCTTTTGCTAGGATTCAATTGAGCAAAGCCCAACGCCCAACCGCTTCAAAGGATATGCTCTCGGCTCCAATGTGACAACTTCCGAGTTGGCTTGCTTGATGCATGGTGGCATTCAAACTTCTGGTCTTGCCATTACTAAAGGTTTGGATTGCACAGTAGAGTATGAGGTCGAAATTTCAGAAACTTGGCCTATAAATGAACTTCCTCCTGGTGGTACTTCATTTACAGGAGCTGACAGCTCAAAAAAAGCAAGATTTGACTGATTGTAACTTGAGATCCCACTGCTACCAGGAGAGCAAATTTTGTACAACTAATGAGCTGTAATAAAGGGATAGTCATGTGTTTTCAATGAACCTACGCTCTATGTAACAAACAGTTTGTGTTGGCCCACATGCTCATGATAGTAGCACTATCCCAATGATTTTCTTGACTTTGAAAGGCAACTGGCATGCCCTTAGTCAAAGACCTATTTCCAACCAAAGAGTGGTTAACATGCCCCTAGTTGAAGCTCCCATTTTTGCCAATATTGCAACCCAAAAGGCAGCTAGCATGCCCCTAGTTGGACAATGGCAAACGCTTTGCAAAGCAATGCAAAATGCAAAAGATGTGCGATCGAAAATGATGAATGCTAAATGATTTATGCAAGACTTATAAGATGGAAGCAAGACTTATGCATGGTTTATAGAAGATATTGGTGCCCTCAGCTCCAAGGAAGCATTTATTGCCTACTACAAGGAACTACTATCCTCAACTAACTTGGCGCTACATGGATCCTTGGGTTTGTGGTGGCTCTCACTTAATCAATAGACTTTCAGGATGAAATGGGCTCCATGCCAAACTCCTAGGGCCCTATACCTACTTTTCTCAATAATTCTTTTTCTTTTACTCCCTCGAAGCCACGCTGACTTACACTATCCCTACTTGGAGGTAATAAACACCTAGGCTGAGGGGTGGCTGCTCTTTTCAGTTTAACTTTAGGGGTGGCTAGTCCCTTTGAAAATGTGGGCTTGGTAGGTGTATGCTTCGACTCCTCTCCACGATGTGTTATACGAATAGAGTTGTCCGGCATACCTCTTTCTCATTGGAGCTAACTTCTATCTTCTCATTTCTTTTGTGCTCTAAGGTTTATGTTTTTTTTTTTTGCTCACACTCACTCACGACCTATCATTTTCTCTCCCTCTTGAGGTATAGGGCCCTTGGGAATTTGTACATTTCGCCCAATTTCCAGCAACGTCGGCTCCTAGACCTCCTAGGTCACACAAGTAGTAACACGTGAGGAGGATCGGAACTCTTCCTAAGATGGTTGGCCTTCCGATTTTCCTCATCGGGCAATGTTTATGCCAATACTTTCTATTACGCCTATGATGCAAAAGAATGGAATGTACAATTCATATAATACAACATGCGTGATGTGTGGATGCGAGATGCTAGTAAGATCATAGAGATGCATGGTTTGTAATGGCATACTTTGAAAGGCCCAAGAGTGGCTGAGGATCATTGGTAGTACTTTTTCAGGTAGGAAGTGTTAACGGGCTTTGATTGCTCCCTACGATCCATATCCTTAAGAGTGACTGTGCCTTCAGATAAGGCTTCTTTCACAATGAATGGTCCATGCTAGTTGCGCCTGAACTTTCCTTAGGCATCGGGTAGGTGAATCGCATGCAAAACCAGATCACCTGGCACAAAATTTCTAGGCCAAACATTCTTCTGATATGCTCAGGCCATTCACTTTTGATAGCATTGGGCATGGTGCAGGGCTTGTAATCTATGCTCGTCAATCAGGTCTAGCTGAACATAGCGGTCTTGGACCCATTCTGCCTTGTCCAATTCAGCTTCCTTCAGAATTCTTAGTGACGGAATTTCCACTTCGAAAGGGAGAACTACCTCCATACCATAAACAAGTGAATACGGTGTTGCTCCTGTTGATGTCCGGACTGCGGTCCTGTAAACCCAAAGTGCATAAGGGAGTATCTCATGCCAATCCTTGTGAGTCTCATCCATCTTCTCCAAGATCTTGATCAAGTTTTTATTAGCTGATTCAATGGCACCATTCATTTGTGGTCGATAAGGAGAGGATCTGTGGTGCTTGATTTTGTAACCTTGAAGATAGTGCTCAACACTTCTTGCTATGAAGTTAGCTTCGTTATCTAATATGATGGCATACAAAACCACATATCTGGCAATAATGTTATTCTTAATGAATTTTTCTGTAGCTGCCGCTGTAACAGTTTTATATGATGCTGCCTCGACCCACTTTGTGAAATAATCGACATCCACGAGAATATACTGATGCTCATTAGACACAGCTGGATGTATGGCCCCGATAACATCAATTCCCCAAGTGGAAAAAGGCCAAGGCGATGACATGCTATGCAGCTGTTGCAAGGGAGCATGTATGAAGTTGCCATGTACTTGGCAATTGTGGCATTTCTACATAAATTGGCAACAAACCGTTTCCATTGTGGACCAGAAATAACCTTGCAACAAGATTTTCTTGGCTAAGAGCACTACATTCATGTGTGGGCCACATGTGCCTGCATGAACCTTTAGCATCAATATATTTGCCTCCTTATTATCTACACACCTAAGAAGCATTTGGTTATAAGATCTTTTGTATAGATTCCCTACTCCAAGTACATATTTAGATGCCAACTGTATCAAGGTCTTCTTGTCTGCTATGGAAATACCGAAGGGGAAGCCGTCGGACTCCAGGAAAACTTTGATATCATGATACCAGGGCAATTCGGCTGTTGATTCTGTTTCTTGGATGTGAATGCAATGTGCAGGTCGCTCTACGCAAGTTACTGAGATACATGCTGCCTAGGCCTCTGGTAGCGATAGCCATGATGCCAGGGCTGCTAATGCGTCTGCATACGCATTCTTGGCCCACTTCATGAAAGAGAACTTGACCTCTTCAAATTCGTCAATCAGTTTCAGCAGATGCTCATGGTATAATACAAGCTTCTGGTCCTTAGTCTTCCAATCACCATTAATTTGTGAAATAACTAGCATTGCGTCCTTGTATACTCGAAGCTCTCAAACACCTTGTTCCAGTGCCACCTGTAATCTCAGGATACATGCCTTGTGTGACCGCGTCTGTCCGTGACCGACCGCCCCGACCCGGAGGGAAGGGGGTGGAGAGGAGGAGGATACCACAGCCATGCCGATGACGGCGAAGGCGCAAGAATAAAAGAAAAAAACAAAAAAAGTGGAGTCGCCACCTAGTCTTTTAAGGGAAAGACGAGGAAAACCACAAAAGGATGAATGCATGAGATGCAAATGGGAAGGCTGGATGTCTGCTAACCAGATGATGGGTAAGGATTCCTATTACGCACGAGGAAGGTGTTAGGCA
>JAMKQA010021717.1:0-11137 GCA_024699735.1 Posidonia australis
GCATAATAAGATCAAAGATCTAATATCTTGAGCGATTTATCATCCTTGCTTACTATATGCCTAAATGCAAGCTAAAATGCAGGAAAACTGCTGAAAACGATGGAGTGCCTTCCTAATGCATCAAGGAAGAAGATCAGATGAAAAGCTAGAAGCAAATTGGGTCGAAAAAGCAGGCAAAACACATGAAAAACATGCTGTGTGCTACTGAAAACAGGATATTGTGCCTGTTTGGTGCGCCAGACTGGTGCGTCAGTCTGGAGTGTCACCTATGTGCGTCTAGGTGGGCCAGTAATGTATGCAGAGTGTAAAACACAGAAAGCAAAGCAAAGCAACACATCAGAGGATGCACTCTTGAAAAACCATGCAACAAGGAATCATTCTGAAAAAACTTAGAAAACATGCTTCAAAAGATTTAAAAATGCAAATGCAATGCAATGACCTTGAGCTCAAGGGCCTGAAGCCTCACGTAAGATCTCATCTATCTGAACTAGATGTAGGAAGAAATGATTCAGCCAAGCCTCTGGATCATGGACTGGTACACATGGTTCTCACAAGGGAGTAAGGTGCAATCAGTCTACCAGATTCAACCTGGAGCTGAATAACAAAGCAGAAAAACAAATGGAAAACAGTTTGATTGAAAGCTGAAAACATGCTGGTGGCATCATGGCAGACCAGAGAATCAATTAGAGAGAAACAAGCTCAAAACGCTATGATAAGGCCATGCAAGTATGATGCTAATGCAAGTGCACTGATCTCCAACCAGTCTGGCACGCCTAATGAGTGCACCAGATTAGTGCGCGGGTTAGGTGCGATAGGGATGTGCGCCCCAGGGATTCTGGATCAGACAGTGACCTGATCTAGAACCCACCCAGTAGAGATACAAGGGGGATTCATGCCAGTGTTAAAAGGGTTCATGCTATGATAATAATTGGAAACGTGCTGCGAGTGTATAGGATCAAAGAATCATCATGAAAACAAAGCATTTGAAACCAAAGTGAGTTGATGGGTTCGTGTGAAATACTTAAGAGCAAGCATGATCTGGATAAAACGAACCAAAACATGTGTAAATGATGATCAAATGCGCGTGCTTATACGTGCAAGAGCATACATGGTGCATGGTAAAACACTATGTGTGAGGAAACAATAACTCATGTAGATTTCATGCTAGCAAATGCAAACATAGATTAGCATGGAGATTATTTGCATGGAATGCGAGCATGTTAACATGTAAACTTCAAAAACATGGAGTAAAACAAATCATACATGATGTTTTTAGCATGTTTTATTCAGTTCTGAAATGACATTTAGAAAATAAAAGGGAGGTAGAAAGCCTACCTCACGAAGTGTTCCTTCTTGCAATATCAAAGATAAGAAGATCCTTGCTGCTTTGAAGGGCTCTAGGACGCAAGAGGGTGCTCCAGGGAATGAAAATAAGCTGCTGGACTGGTGGAGAGGCTCGTGCAGGGGGCGGGCTTTAGAGCAGAAAATGGCTCGTGCAGGAAGCTGCTACAGATGCCCCTCCCTGAGCGAGGTCGAGGGACGACGGGAACCAAGACCGATGCTCAGGGTTGACAAGATACCCCCCATTTTGAGGTCATGGAAGGATGGTGTTTGCTGTAGGCGGTAAGTCACTTATCCAGCGGATGCACCGAAAGTCATGAATTGTTGCCAAGTGCAAATGCAAATGCATGCACCTACTGGTCTAAATGCTGGGGATGCAATGCTAATGCAAGATGCTAATGCAAGAGCCGATGCGAAAGCCGATGAAAATCTAATGCTAATGCTGAAAACACAAGGCAGAGATAAAGCACTGGCAAGAAAAATGATAAGTTCTCGGACTCATCTGCCGGATTATGAGGTTATCAACCAAAGAGATGGGATATGACAAGCTAAACAAGCCTTGCCATCCCCGGACGCTTGAGAGCATGACGGTTGTCAACTGAGTAGTTGGGGGTACCAGCCCAAGAAAAGGAAAGGGGGGCATGACAAATAGATTATTTGTCAAGCAAAGCAGGGCCTAGTCCGCACGGACCAAAGGCAAACAAAAGAGATTTCACGCCTGCGAAAACTCAAAAGGGAAAAACAAACGGACCCTGACCGCCCGGCCAGAAGGTCTAGCAACTAGATTCCGCGCCCGCGAAAATCCAGAAGAGAAAAGAAAAAGGACCTTGACCACCCGGTCAGATGGTCAAACAACTGGATTTCCTGCCTAGGGAAATCCGAGGAAAGGGTTAGGACCATGACCATCCAGTCAAAAGGTCGAGCCATGGGATTTCCTACCTAGGGAAATCCGAGGAACCAAGGACTTTAACTGCCCGGTTAAAGCCAAGGAAAGCCTAGGAAAGGCAAAGGACATTTGACCAGCCGGTCAAAGCCAAGAAGCTGGATTTCACACCAGTGAAAATCCAAAAGGGGGCACACGACCTTGACCGCCCAGTCAAGATCAGCAAGCTGGATTCCGCGCCTACGGAAATCCAAAAGGGCAAAGGACAATGACCCCCAAGTCAAAGTCAAGCAAGCTGGATTCCACGCCCGCGGAGATCCAAAGGGGTAAAGGACAATGACCGCCCGGTCAAAGTCAAGCAAGCTTGATTCCACGCCCACGGAAATCCATAGGGGCAAACGACCTTGACCGCTCGGTCAAAGTCAAGCAAGCTGGATTCCACACCCGCGGAAATCCAAAGGGGCAAATGACCCATGGAAATCCAAAGGGGCAAACGACCATGACCCCCCGGTCAAAGTCAAGCAAGCTGGATTCCGCGCCCACGGAAATCCAAAGGGCAAACGACCTTGACCGCCCGATTAAAGTCAAGCAAGCTGGATTCCGCGCCCGCGGAAATCCAAAGGGGCAAACGACCTTGACCGCCTGGTCAAAGTCAAGCAAGCTGGATTTTGTGTCCATGGAAATCCAAAGGGGCAAAGGACAATGACCGCCCGGTCAAAGTCAAGCAAGCTGGATTCCGTGCCTACGGAAATCCAAAGGGGCAAACGGGTCTTATCCGCTCAGGATGAGATCCCGGAATAACTCCAGGGTTATTCCTCTGGAAGAATTGCAATATGCTGATTGCCGGGGTAGCGGTGCAGAGATTGGCACTCATGTCGAGATGCATGCTCAGATCTCTAGTTTGCTATGACTCCTCAAATTGCTTGCAAAAGGTGAGGACTTATGTGCAAATATCCACAACTTTTGGCTTTACTGCAAATTACCCAACCAAACTGCTTTTTGGTTGCTGTATTGCGACTGTGCGGTGACATTTGAGATTCTACTGTCTGTCGACAAATTTCTGCTCTGAAACAAATTTTCTGCATCCTTCAGGGACTGATTTGCAATTTTTCAAAATGCAGGGGATTTTCTGCAAATTACCCACATGGTGCTCTTAGATTGTTATACTGCGACTGCGTGCTGACATTTGAGATTCTGCTATCTATCGACAAATGTCTGCTCTAAAATAAACTTCCTGCGTCCTTCTGGGACTGATTTGTAGTTTTTCAAAATGCAGGGGTTTTTCTGCAAATTACCCCACATGGTGCACTTAGATTGTCATGTGCTGGACACTACATATTCTGCACTTGATGCTTGAGCTATGAGATGATAAGGGTTGGAACGCAATTGTCACGGTCATTTTGCGTTTTTGCGCTTTGACTTACTTCTCGTGCGGGCCCTACTGGCCAACTGCCATAACTGCCAAGATTTTTCTCCTTTCTGCTTGGAACTGCCTGGTAATGCAAAGAGTTGCATGCTGCTAGGCTATTCACGTTGATGCATCATATCATTTTCCCAAGGCATCATGCATGAGCCTTACGGAGGAAAAAAATTTTCTTCCTCCAACAAAAACCAAACCCGCGCCTCTTCCTCTTCCTCATCTCCTTCTCTCTTCACGCGAAAGGCTGCATCTTCCTCCTCCTCTTCTCCTACAGCGGCAGTGCCCACCTCCTGCACTTGCAGTGGCGGCACGCGTGGAGTGTGCTGAGGGAGTGCTCGTGGCTGGTGCTGCGTGAGGCGCGTCGGCGTGGTGCGGGGCGACTACAGCGGCAACAGGCGGCGACGGCATGGATCAGACGCTTCGAGATTGGTTGGACTGTGGCTCGCCGGCGAGGGTAAGTTTTGATCCCTCTCCCCGTTTCTTTTTTGTGTATGCCCTGCTCTTCTCTTGCTGCGGCTGGTCGGCGGTTAGAGGTCCCCAACAGACCTGAAGCGGCATGCCCTTTTTCGCGCGGCTTGCGGTGGCGGACTGGCAGGGTTCGGGTTGCAGTTGCAGCGGCGGGCAGCAGCGGCTAGGGCTCCCGCGGGCTAGTGGCTCTTGGGCTGCGAGCGCGATGGCTGGCCACTGCAGTTGGGCTCCGGCGAACAGCTTCGACAGTGGCTGCTGGATTTGGGAGTGCAGGCAGGCCAAGGGAAGCACGGGTTGCTGGCGTCGCTGACTGGCTGCCGACGGTGTTCGGGCGGGCTGCTCCGATTGTAGGGGTTGACTAAGAGGCTCACTGGATACTGCCATTGCTTGTTTTTAATTTCTGATTTTATTGCTCTGATTTTATTGTTGATTGCTCTGCATTGGAATTGCTTGATAATTTCTTCCTTGTTAGCTGTCATCTTTGCAAAATCACTATCAAACGTCGATATGCTACTGCTTTTTATAAAATGCCCGATATTCTGCCATTTTGCCAATGACTACAATGCCACATTCTGATTTCGACGCTTTGATTTTACCGCGCTTACTGCTGCTGTTTGACTTTCCTTGTAGGATGATTCAGTTCCCGAGGCGGGAACTCCACAGTCTTTGGGGGATACGCCTTCTAGTTCTCGTTCCGGACGAGGAGGCAGTTCTTCAAGGTTGCAGGCCTCTGGTAGCTTGACACCAGCTATCCCTGTTGAGGTAAGCTTAAATTGAATAAAAGAATATTTTATGTCCGGTATTTTCTGACATTTGCATTTCCAGGAGTCTGGAAACTTTGAGGGGCGGCTATTGAGCGACCGTCATATCTGCGAGAGCCCTGACTTTGAGGTAATTTCTTGCTTTGTGCTCATTATAAATTGCTTTCTGCCTTCTGCCCTTGTGTTGTTTGCTTCTGACATGGTTCAAAACATGTTTTTGACATTCAGGAGGGGGACGCAAACCGGATTATGCGGTGCCACTGGGGTCCGATGCTCGAGCATTTCCACCGTCTGCCGGAGTTTCTGCAGGACTTTTTCCATCACCAGTATCTGTTTGGTGGGTTGCTGCGCCTACCCATCATCCACGGCCACTACAACTTCTTCCGAGCCATGGTAGAAAGGTGGAGGTTCGAGACACACTCCTTCCACTTTCCTTTCGGTGAGCTGACTGTTTTGCCCGATCAGTGGGCTCTGCTGACAGGCCTACCTTTCGATGACGAGCCCATTATTGGTGAGACCACCCACGGCTTTCACGTCGCGCCTGCACATCTTGGCCGTGTCCCTCCTAAGCTGCCTAGGGGGAAGCATATGATCACAGTGGGGTGGTTAAGGGAATGGGACAAGTTCTGGCCCAACCCAGAGCCTGGCAGTGAGGAAGCAGATTTTTTACTAAGGTATTTTCTACTGGAGCTGCTAGCCTTGATCTTCTGTGATTCATCGGCCTACTGTATCCATGCTGACTGGATTGCGTACCTGACCAACCTGGAGCACTTGGATCAGTATGACTAGGATGGTGCTAGCTATACCTGGCTGGTCTGTGGGCTCGACAACGTGGTGAAGCTCGGGCGCCGCTCTTATGTGGGGCTGTACCCTCTGCTGACTGTAAGTATTTGCTTTGGTTACAAATTTCGTTTATGCTTCATATTTGACTTACTGACTTGTGCTTGCATTTACAGTACTGGATCATGGAGCACATCACCAGGGGACACTTCTTTGGTCGCCTACGGGACGAGCTCCTGCCCCTTCCCCGCCAGTGGGTCGAGCCTGACCACCGGGCCGCTGCTGGGGTGTTTAGCTATGAGTCCTACCGGTATCTGCTGGACCTAGTAGAGCTCGAGGATGTAAGTCTCTTCCTGCCTTTTATTTTGCATGCTTGTTGTATGCTCTTTGTTTACAATTTCTTGTTTCTTTAACAGGTTCACCTACACCCATTCGCTCGATATGATGGTTTCAACTGGGCTCCCTTGAACTCTGGCCACATTCTGAGGGATAAAAAAGTGAGAATCTATTGCATGAAGAAGTCCGCCCTCTACCTCCCAGGGCATGTGCGACATCAGTTCTCTGATGTGTTCTGCATTCCTGCCCCTCCACCTGCTGACATGGACCTCCCGGCTACGACTCACTCGGCTGCTAAGCGTCAGCACGCAGTTGTCGTGGCTTCTCAGGACAAGCACGTCCTTCGAGAAGTCAACTATACAGACTACCGTGCTTGGTATTGGCGTGTGGGGAAGCCGTACCTATTTGAGGAGGCTGTGCGTGATAGCCAATGCGGGATGTGGTATGCGTCCAGCTAGGCTCAGGTACATGATTTCCATTTCTGCTTTTCATTGCTTTTGCATGAACTATGATAATCTGACATTTGGTTTACTTCACAGGGCTTCGAGGAGCAATTTGGGGCCTTCTATGCTGACATTCGTCGAAAACGGGTAGAATTCTTGTTTTGCAAGCTACCATATTGAATATATCTGATGCTTCTGCTGTTTTGCAGGAATTGCGCTGGCGCGATATTGTCCGGGTAAGCTTCTCCCCCTAGTATTGCTGCTGCTAATTTAAAATTCTTATTTAACACATGTTTGCTTTTACAGCAAGATTTCCCTGCCGAGAGGGTGAATGTAGACACCAGTAGAGACTTCACCATGGAGGTGCCTGAGGAGGACTGTTCAGATACTGAGGTCACCCAGGCGGTTCTCAACTCTACTCCTCATTCTCAGGCTGCCGCTGCTGCTCAGTGGTCGCGCCGACTTGCTCGAGAGGGCAACAGGACATTGGTTGAGCACTTCCAAAAGGCGGCGGCTGATGAGGAAGACTCTGAGGAGGAGTAGTCTTTTTTTTGTATTTTGCTGCAAATTCTGTAAAACACTGTGTAACATATTTGAAAATGTATAAGATGTCCCCGGATTTTGCAATGTGCCCTTCGGGGTTTTGTAAGTGCAGGTTGTATGCAAATAGGTACTCCCATGCAGGGTTTAAGCAAAATGGCACCGATTTGGCGAGGTAGATAATCTGAATTGATGTTGCTGAATTTCTGTTTTTCTAGGTGCCACTTATGTGCGCCGCCTTGGTGCACCGCCAAGGTGCGGTAGTTTCCTACGCCATATAGGTGCGTCCCCAGAAATGGCGAGTTTTGTTTCCTTTCCTGATACAAAACCCTTCTGCTTCCCTACAAGAACCTCGTTTTTTACGAGAAGAGCCGCCGCCTCTCGTGAAGAAAAAGCACAGCAGCTTTCGACTTGGGTCTGCAACCCTGTTTCTCTGCACGGACGCATAATGGTATGGCATACTGTCACTTTTGCTGGCATGCTTCACTTCATGCAGATTTTGTTATTTCTGTCTTTATAGCAGATGTCTTTGCATGATCCTTTTTGCATAGCTATATTCTACTGGATTTAAACAAGTTTTCTCTGTTATCTTTGCTAGCTTTTTGTAGATTCTGCATTATACTTTTTCTGTGCACATATGTTATTCTGCGGATATTCTCTCCTCTGGTTCAGCAGATTTTTTTTTCTTCTACATGCTCTCTGTAATGTCGCCAGTTTGCAGATTTTTCCCTTGCAGATTATGCATGTTAGTGTGCATGTTGACTATATGGCGGATTCTCTTGGCAGATTTTTTTTTGTTGCCCGTTGCTTGCAGATTTTCCTTTATTTTACTACTGATTCTTGGCACTTGGTCTCTTATGGACAGGATTTTTTTTATGCCTTCACACTTGATTTTGCATGCCATATACCGCTGAATTTTTTCTACATCTTTTACTGCTATGGTTGATGCTTGCAGAGTTATCCAACCATGGAGTCCCCGAAGTTCTGCTTGGATGCTTTGCGCGGTTGGATTGACGCATTGACGCGTACTGATCGAGAACAACTGAAGACTTGGGGCATATCATCCTCCCTCCATAGTATTGCCAAAGTAGAGGTTAATTGGCATTTGCTATGTGCCATGGCCCGTTTCTGGAAGCCAGCTTCGCACGCGTTCCGCTTCGGACAGGTTGAAATGACCATTACTCTAGAGGAGGTCAGGCGCATCTGCGGCTTATCGCCATTCTTGTCTCCCTCTGTGTTTTTCTGCTTTGTGCTGTGCTTCTTCGGGGAACTAATTTTGTCACGGCCGAACAACTGTGGCCATTGAGGTGGCCGAGATAGCCTGGGCTGTAACGGCTCGCGAAATTGATTCGGCTCCGATTCTGCTCGCTGAGACTTTTGTAGGTTTGGACCTGGCCTCGAGGCACTCTCGCCACTTTTATGGATGTGGTGCCCTGGTGCATGTAAGCAGATCATCTGACCATTAATAATATTTTGTTGCGCTTTAATTGACCATAACTCCTTTTCTTTTTATTGCTAGGTCTGGTTTGCTGCTCACAAGGGGGTAAAGATTCTACGTCCCCGGCCTTGCGTTTTTGAGGCCTACAACCACACCCATCACTGGAGGTCACTTACGGGGGTGCTTGAATTGTGTGACAAGCTGCAGAATCTCGAGGCGGATTCTGTGACATGGCGTATCAGATCTTCTGCATCACAGAACTTCACTGCCTTCTTTAACACCGCGAACATGTGACTCGTGGTCCTCCCTGGATTTTCCGGAGGTGTGGCGTACCATCCCGTCCGGGTTCTATGCCAGTTCGGCTTTTGTCAGGATTCCATAAAGCAAAGCCCCTGCTCAGATAGGCTGAAAAAGCATGTAGCGGGCTCTAATGCTTCCACTACTGGGTTGGCCCGACTGATGAGCGATGGCACAAGGTCCTCTCTTTTTGCTTTCGTCAAAGGCTTGGGCTGCACGGCTAGGTATGAGGCGGAGATCAGGGAGACGTGGCCCTCGAGCGAGGATCCGCCTAGTGGCAGCAATAGCAAGGAGGCTAGCAGTTCAAAGAGGCCTCGAATTGATTAGATGCTTGTACTCCTGATAGGACACAATAACATTGATTTTGCTTTGCCTTGTTTACTGATTCTTGTCAGTTCATACCTGTTAACAAGGATCAATATGTCTCTGATTTCAAATTCTTCTGTTTTAAAGAAGTGACTATCATGCCCTAGCTGAATGCCTGCTTGCTCAGACCACGACCCCTAAGGCAGTTGACATGCCCTTGCCCGGAATATGAGCAAAATGCCTTGCAAAGTGAATGCAATCTATGATTTGACTAACAATGCGTCTTAGCTAAATGCTTATGCGACTCATAAGGCAGCCGACATGCCCCTGGTCGAAATGCGAAAAATGCCTTGCAATTATGCATAAAAATGTGCCCTAGCTAAATGCTGAGACGACTCATAAGGCAGCTGACATGCCCCTGGTCGAAATGCGAAAAAATAATGCTTTTCAAAATAAATAATGCTATGCAAATGTAAAGAAATGGCGAATTGATACATTGGTGCCCTCAGCGCCATGGAAGCCTGTTTTGCCTGCTATAAGAGGTGACAGTGCCCTCGACTCACGTGACACTAACCTAAGCACTTAGGTTATTGGTGGCACTCCTTCAGATTTATGGGCCTCATGCCAAATGCTTAGGGTCCTATACCTACTCTTTTGAGGATTCATTTTTCTTTTCTCCCTTATAGGCATGCTAACAGACCCTACTCCTGCTTGAAGGTAATAAACACTTATGCTGAGGAGGGTGGCTGCTACTTCTGTTGTGCTAAAGGGGTGGCTAGTCCCTTTGATCATTTGGGCTTAATAATGCGTGCCTCTACTCCTCTCCAAACTAAAAGGTAGGAGTAGGGTAGTTTACATGCCTCTCTCGGTGGAGCTCAGCTTCTGTCTGCTACTTCTGTCTCCCTTTTTTTTTGCTCCTAGGTCTTGTGTATTTTTTTGCTGCTCACTCTCTTTCCAGACCTAACATTTTAACTCCCTCACGAGATACAGGTCCCATGGGAATTTGTACATTTTGCCCACTCCTCTGGAATCTCTCCCTCACATCCTAAGTTCTTAGGGTAGTGGCACATGAGGAGGACTCGACACATCTTGCAGGCAGGCTCCCAATTTCCTCATTGGGCAATGATAATGTTATGCAAAAAAGGAAAAAACAAGAATGCAAAGAATTATTTATGCTATGCAATGATACACAACTCACAGTGCAAGGCATTGGGATCAGCTGAGAGTCATTGATAGTACTTCTTTTGATAGGAGGCGTTGACGGGCTCTGACAGGGCTTCTTTGACCACAAAAGGTCCGCACCAGTTGGGCCTAAATTTTCCCCGTGCATCTGGCAAATGTGTGGCACGCTAGACCAAGTCTCCTAGCTCGAAGTGTCTCGGACGGACCTTTTTTTGATATGCTCGGGCCACTCTCTTCTAATAGCATTGGGCATGGTGCAGGGCTTGCAACCTATGCTCGTCAATCAGGTCCAGCTGAATATTGCAGTCCTGTACCCACTCAGCTTCCTCTAGTGTCGCCTCTTTCAAGATCCTTAGCGATGGAATCTCAACTTCGAAAGGGAGGACTGCTTCCATGCCATACACTAGAAAATAAGGTGTTGCTCCTGTGGAGGTCCTGATGGAGGTTCTATAAGCTCATAATGCATAAGGCAGCTGTTCGTGCCAATCTTTGTGAGTCTCGGCCATCTTTTTCAAGATTTTAACTAGATTCTTGTTAGCCGACTCTACTGCTCTATTCATCTGGGGTCGATAGGGGGAGGATCTGTGATGCTTAATTTTGCAGCTGTGGAGGAAATCCTCAACTCTTTTTGCTATGAAGTTCATCCCATTGTCCGAGCTGATAGCAAACGGAACCCCATATCTGGCGACAATGTTGTTTTTGATGAATTTTTCTGTGACTGCTGCTGTGACTGTTTTGTAGGAAGCCGCCTCGACCCACTTTGTGAAATAGTCAATGGCTACCAGAATATAGCGGTGCTCGTTGGATGCAGTAGGATGAATGGCCCCAATAACATCGATGCCCTAAGTAGAGAATGGCCACGGGGATGACATGTTATGCAGTTGCTGAGGGGGAGCATGTATAAAATTGCCGTGTATCTGGCAGTTGTGGCATCTCCTGACA
>JAMKQA010021718.1:0-10007 GCA_024699735.1 Posidonia australis
ATGGCTCTCTCAAAGGTGGGTTTCACTATGGTGGTGGCTGCTACAAAAGAGAAGAAGAACTCCTCTCAAAATCGGGCTTGGTTGTTGTTCTTCAACATACCCTAGAATGGGCGACCATGGGTATTTATACCCATGACCCAAATACCACCCTTGCCCTTGTGTACATCAAGTTACAAATGTATATCAAAGCAAATACAAATATGATGGAAGACACATTCATTACAGTTTCTTTATTGCTCGTATTCTCACTTATGCCCTAACATTTTTTCTCCCTCTAGAGGTGTAGGCCCCTTGTGAATTTGTACATTTCGCCCACTTTCCCACGAATACTGGCTCCCTTACCTCCTAGGTCACACAGGTAGTAACACGTGAGGAGGATCAAACTCTTCCTAAGAAAGCAAGCTTCCAATTTTCCTCATCGGGCAATGGTTATGCCAATGTTTCGTTTTATAATTACAATGCAAACAAAAGGAAAGTACATTGCATATGATGCGATTTGTGATGCCCAGATGTAGTAATTTAAAATACTGGAATGCTAAAGCAAGAAACATAGAGATGCATGGCCCATAATGGAACGTTTTGCAAGGCTTGGGAGTGGCCGACGATCATTGGTAGTACTTTTTCAATTAGGAGGCGCTGATGGGTGACGATCATCGATCTAGCGAAGACTTTCTTGAAGGACCAAAATTGAAGCTTGGTCCTGGTGATTCTGGCCGTAGTGGTGAGACAACTGCTTTCCCTCCTTGTTGTTGTTGTGCTCTGTTAGGTCCTCCGTGAGAATTTTCTTGGAATAAAAATGCCTAGATCTCCAACTGTGTCATTTGTCAAGCTCTCTGTGTTCGTCTTCTGAGCAAGATCTTGTGCTGCCGTTGCTTGATGCACTGCCAACTGTTTTAACTTTGACATCATTGTACAATTTTGTAACTGCTTACAGGTCTGCTTTGACTCTGAATGATCATTGAGGCTATCAACAAACTTTGGCTTGGATTCAAGATGCTTGTACTGGTGAAGTTAGTTAAATCACGAGAAATGATCGTTTTTAGGGACTTACCGAAGCATGGGGATCTCTTCCACTGGTTCGACGCTCGTATCCCAATTCTTCGTGCTCTCTTCGTTCTTCTGCCTTGATCGACTCAATGGTTCCTTAGCCGTATCGCCCAAGGGGTTCCTTTCTCGTATCCCTAGTTGCGACACAAGTTTTTGACCCTCAGATGGGGATCACTATGAATGGCCAAATGACAGAAATCGAATTGCCCGACTCAAACTGGTTGACACGATACAAAACATTATAGGTTCAGGCTTGAAGCGGATGGTGTTTGAAGCTGAACAATGAGACCGCCTCAATGGGAGGACGAACCAAACTAATGACTCCCCGAATACAACTGACATGGGAAAGGGGAGAATACAATAATATTGGTAAGACAAATAAAAGATCAAATAGAATCAACAAGAAAAAATGAAATTGACTCTCAAGGGGCCTGCTGCTCCTGGGTCTGAATGCTGAGGTAATGGCTGGCTAACTATGCTAGGTTGTGCTGGTGGTGCTTGTGTGGCTGCTTATGTGGGGGCGGGGCCTACCGCCTGTGTGTTAATCACAATGACCTTCTAGTCAATCAAGTCCTGGATTGCATTCCTTAGTATCAAGCAATTATCCGTCGAGTGACCTACGACTCGATGGAAATTGCAAAACGCATTCCTGTTATACCAGGCAGGAAGCGGACTTGGTGGCAGGCGCACCTCAGGCAGCCTCAGGAGGGATGAGACTTTTGGGAATACCATGCTCAACGGTTCCACTAAAGGGGTATAGTGGCGCCTGTCACGGCATTGTCGCTGTGGTTGTGGATGTGCCACTAGTGGGCGCATCACCACTTTCGGGGGAGGATAAACTGAAGTGGCAGTGGGAGTGAAGTACGGTGCATGAGGTGCTTTAGGTGTGGGCATGGGTGCATAAACTAATTGATGCTGAGGGGGCAGATGGACATTCGTCGGTGCAGTAGGGGGTCTAATGTAAGAAACTGTATCCTTGGAGGGATCCCGCCTCCGGAGTGGATTAGCATTGTGGTTGCTGTTGTTGTTGCTGCTGCTAGCGCCACTATGTAAGGAAGTGGCTTGCTTGGCAAATGCAGAGAATTCTAGAAAACTGTCGCCGCGTAGTGAACTCTCAACACGGGCACCTGCCTGGAGCAGTGCAGAAAAAGTGGTGACTGGTTGAATGCTAAGTAGAGCCTCGACTGCTGGCTGTGCTCCTCGGATTATAATCTCGATAGACTCCTCGTCAGAGGGTCTATCTTTGACTTGTGAAGCCAAGGAGCGCCATCGTCCATAATACTCCCCAAATGTTTCTTGGGGCCTCTGCTTGATAGCGACTAAGTCCTCCCGCTTTGTAACAATTCAAGATTAAAAGAATATTGTTCGAGGAACGCCTGAGTAAGGTCGTCCCAAGTCTTGATGGTGGCCATGTCGAGGGAGGTGAACCACTTCAACGCGGGCCCCGTAAGACTCTTCTGGAACAAGCGGATGAGCAATCTCTCGTCAGCTTGGAGCTGAGCGAGGTCTCCGCAATAGGCTCTAAGGTGGGAAATTAAGCAGCCCCTACCATTGTATTTGTTGAATTCCGGGATTTGGAAATTCGGGGGAAGAGTCGCCTCTGGGAAATAACAGATGTCCCAGAATTGGTAGGACCGGCGGTCCCCGCCCTACACTTGTCGGAGAGTGCGCTCCAGATCATTTACTCTCGCGAGGAGAGCATCCGGAGCTACTACAGCTGTGGATTGTGCAGTAGAGGCTGCTGCTGCGTACACTGTATGGGTCGCCCCTAAGGGCTCCTCCGGATCCACCATTCCATCTTTTGGTGCAACAGCAAGATGGCCAGTGTACCCGTGGATGGGTGCTGTGTGTTGTGGGATAAAGGATGAAGCTTGTGTCTGGTACAAGGGTGAGGATAATGCAAGGGGTGGTACAACAAGTGGTGTAGATTGTGGGAGCAAGAGCTGTTGGACAGGAATGGCCTCGAGTACAATGCTCACGGCGTGTGCTCCCGTCAGCCGAGATGGCTGACCACTAGATAGGAGGGATGCATGCTGTGGTGGGTGTTGTGTAGGTGTAACAAATGGTAATGTCGACACCACTATCGCTGGAGAGACAAGGGACGGCGACGGTTGTGGGGGTAGTGTAGTGGATGCAAACTATAGTCCTAAGGCCGGTTGCATAGGTAACTCGGGAGTCGAAAAGGACAACGCCGAAAAGGGCTGGAGTGCCAGTGCCAATCCCTGCAGCTACTGGGCGAGGGCCGACATGTGTTGCAGCTGCGCGATCATGGGATCGTCGCCGGTGGCTCCAAAGGATGGAGGCAGAATAGGGGACGAGGAGTCTGGAAGCTGAGATCACAGTTGTCCGCATTGGGGGTGGCTACTACCCAGACAGCCGCATTCGGAGGAGGGCTAGTAAATACATAGCCCTGGGGAGGAACAAACTCAACTATTGAGGCCCCAACAGTAGCAAACGACCAAGCAGGTGGTCCCGAAGGTGGGGTAGCCATAGGGACACGAAAATGAGGTGGTGGAGGTCCTCCAGAAGCCAATGCAAAAGCTAGGGCAGTAGTGACAACTAGAACAGGAACAAAGGAAGAGTATCCCGAGAGAGGGACCTCCTCCTAGACAGCAGAGGAAAGGGACTCGCTGGCATGCTAGGCCATGGTGGATTGCGAGCGAGCAAGGATCAGACTGCGGCTGGGAAGAGTAGGACAGTCCCTAGGACAGGACGAGCTATTGTCGAAAAGTGACGGATAACTCGGGAGACGTGGTCAAGAATGGGGTCACAAATAGAGTCAGCGAAAGGAAAGGTCTCGAGCTTAGGCTAAGAAAACTCGGACGCTGACAAGAATCCTATGCACATAAACAAACAAGTTAGAAAAGATGCAAAGTTTATGGTGGTATGAGATGCAAAATGCATGAATGCCTCTAGTATGCGCTCCCTTACAACCTAGGGGTGTCCTACCAAGCCGTCTACTCCAGGTTCACACAGGGGTGAATAGGTCTCCTACTCAAGGTTAGAAAGATTAAGGTCCTCGTTCTAAATCCCTGCTAAAGCTTATGCAGTGAACGGGTGGTGCGTTCAGGGCCTCGTCCTCTGCCAAAGCAGTAGGCTGTACCCTCTACTAATACCGACATGACCCCGGACAATGGGGGACAAACCCGATATTTCATCCCACGCCAAATCCATAGGATGAGACATCAAGAAATGTCCTTCGCAAACTGTATAGGCGGACTCAAGAGAGGAGAAAATGCATGCCCTATATGATGAATGCGAAGCATGCTTTAAGTTTTTTACTTGCAAGTTTATTAAACCATGGGGGAAAATTTGCAATTTGTCACTAGTTTGCCTTATGTTTTATTGATTTTGGTTTTTAAATTTTCATTAACCAAATGGGGAGAGCAGAAATGTCTCTAATCTCCTAAGCATGGCATATACAAGAAGGGAAAGAAACTTGCAAATCAGCCATGAATTAACGAACAAAAGCATATGCAAATTATGTGCAACAGTGGTGACATAGCAAATGTGTAAAAAGGAAACACCCATTATACAAAGGCATGCATGCAAGAAAGACACCACTTATAAAAGGGACAACAAATGCAAGGCATGGAAATAGGCAAGCAAATGGGAAAGCCAAAGTAAACGAGAAATCCAAAACAAAAGCCAGGATCTGGTTATCCCCAGTGGAGTCACCAGTTCCTGTAACCATGCCGGCGACAGCCTCGGGCTTGGCGCGAAAGGCCAAATGCACGACGATCGGCAAAGTCACGTCAAAAAACAATAAAAATAATGATAAAAAAGCAAGAGTCGCCACCTAGTCTATTAAAAAAATAGAAGACAAGGAAAACCACTTAAAACACTCAAATTATGCAAATAAGCCAATGGAAAAGAAGGGCTCAAACCAGAAATGGGCAAGGATCGCTGTTACGCATGAGGAAGGTATTAGGAACCCTCATGCGCCCGAAAATCGGTTTTTCTATGGGTTTCTCATTTACTTATATGAAATGTCGACTTTTCAGCCTTTTCTGTATGCCTGAGGGCAATATGCAATGCCATGCTAATGAGTGGTGTCTTATGCTAAATAGGAGTGCATGGGATGTGGGGTGTGTTCTAATGCTTAGAAGGATCACTCATATAGCAGGTCAAGCAATGGTGCAAGGATATTGCACGGATATGATCAAAAGATCTAACAACATCGAGTGATTTTCATCCTTGCTTTACTATATGCAAAATATGATCTATCATGCATGTAAAGGGCTAAAAACAGAATTGGGTCTTCCTGATATATCATGGAAGAAAACCAGAGAAAAGCAAAAGTGCCTGTTTCAGAAAAGCTGTTGTGTGCTACTGAAAAATAGGCTGATGTGCCTGTTCGGTGCACCAGACTGGTGCGCCACCTAGGTGCTCTAGTGGGGCCAAGAAGATGTGTCATGGAAAACACCATAAATCCATGCAGTGCAATGTCATGTGATAATGGGTTCCAGAATGTTATGCAATGCAAAGTCCTTGTAAACTCAAGAAATGCAATTTAAATATCTAGGAAAATCCAAACATTAAAAGATAACATGGATCTTGTGCTCAAGGGCTGCAAGCCTCACACAAGATCACACCCTTTTACTACTAAATAAAAGCAACAAGATTTAGCCATGCTACATGGATCATAGGCTGATGTATAGGAATCTCCATATAGGAGTATGGGGCAATCAGCCTACCAGATTTCAGCTATGGGTTGAGTATACAAAGTACAAAAGTCTTGAAAACAGTGCTATCTTGGGTTGAAATCATCCATGCAAAGACATGTAATAATAGAGAATCAACACCAGGAAAATCAAAGTCAAAATCATCTGAGAAACCATGCAGAGTGGGATGCAAACAGGGTGATTTACTCTCTAACCAGACTAGTGCACCAGAATGGTGTGCCAGAGTGGTGCTCTGGTGAGGTGCGCCACTCTAGTGCGCCAGGTTGGTGCTCTGGAATGGTGCCCCCCAGAAAACCTGAATCAGACTGCAGTTGGATTCAGTGTCTGGTCTAGATTTCAGAGATCAGTGATTTTTTCCTTTGATCAGATCAGTTATGCAGATGATAAAAACAGAACCATGATAAGATACAAAAAATGGAATTCTTTTATTATTTGGTTCCAAATCATGCAAATCATGGGCTGAAATACTTGCATGGGATTCTAAAAGATAGGAAATGAATGGATGAACCTAACAACCATAAGCAAATGATAAATATACAGAGATTATATTTGATGCTTAGCATGCATGTTCATGAATCATGGTTCCTTATGTAAAGAAACAGAGAAGAAAAACAACTCACAAGAATTACATGATGCAGATTTTTATCATATAGATTTTACATGCAAAGTATCTTGCATATGGAATGAGCATCTTATCATAAAACTCTCATGTAAACAGCAACAAATCAGATTATATGTGAAGTTCAAGGCATTTTCTATTCAATGCAAGGATTAAGATTAAAAGTAAAGAAAGGAGAGGGGCTTACCTTGTCCAAGGTGTTCCTTCTTAGAAAACCCAAGATAATATGATCCTTGTTGCTTTGGAAAGGCTAGAGGTGCTTTAGAATGCAAGGGAATATTCAAGAACATGAGAATGGGTAGCTGGAATCAGTAGATGGCTTGCTCAAGATCCTCCAAAATGGCTGCCTATGGGGGTCTTTATATAGGATTTTGCAAAGGTAACTCCCATGGAATGCAGGCAACCTCGTAAACGAAGAGTCTAGCGTAGATTCCATGGCATATTCGCTGAGAAGTGGTTGTGCGCCAGTTTGGTGCGCCAGTATGGTGTGCCAGATATGTGCGCCAGCTTGGTGCGCTAGTATGGTGTGCCAGATATGTGCGCCATCTTGGTGCTCTAGCTAGGTGTGCCACTTATGTGCTCCTGCTTGGTGCTCCAGCTAGGTGCTCAACATTGGTGCTCTAACTTGGTGCTCTCCCCTACCTGTCTGAATTTCTAATTGGGCTGTGGGCCTGCTATAGGTTTGTGGTTGGTTCAGTTGATGGGATTGAGTTTGGCACATCCAAAGCAACATCTGGAAAGTTTATCTATGAGCCACCTCAAAATCGGGGTGTCTACAGAATCAAATGCTAAATTATAGGAAATTAAAGGCTAATTTAAAAGCATCTAACAAGGAAGAACCTATGCGTGCAAGTACGAGACTTCGACTATATGCACTAGACACACCCAAAGCTGCTTGCCTGCACCTACAACGTAAAAACCACACAAAGTATGCGTGAGTGACCAAAAAGTCACCCAACACACACCCCATGAAAAACTAGAAAAAAAAAACCAAGTTTTCACTTTTAAATCATTTTCACCAAATCCACCATGTCTGAAAACACGGGCCCTATCGGCCAAAACTACAAAGTCTCGACTCCAAAACTTTCTCATATTTCTTCTGATGTCACAAAAATATTGGGGAAAACATCTATATAACAAAACCAAGCCCATCTAGTCGAAACAGTCCACAGCATGGCCTAATTGGCCAAAACGTCAAGCACAGGCCATATTGGCCAAAAACCACAACCACACTGAGTCACATTGCCAGGTGTTAGGCAACCAACTCTGGCCATAAGTAGGCATCGAGGTGCACTACACTGCCATAGATCTACCATCCTATGAGGAGCTATTCTGTCCTAAAGTTCTCCAATCTAGAGAACCCTTACAAAGCCATCCCCACCTGGGAAGACTGTCCTGTCAATTAGGATGCTACCAACAATGGGGCACGTGCAATACCCACCATGTCCAACACCACAGGGTCTGCCTTATTGGTATCTTCCACACGGTACCCAGACTGTGGGAGTGTCATACCTCCACACTTGGCTATACCTTGAGCTTTAGTGTCTGGTGACAACTGGAGTATCATACCTCCATGTCTAGACAACACCTCAACCCACGGACATCCACCTTGGTCTCGTGAATGACAGTCAGGGAGTCTCATACCTCCAAGACCCGACGAACACTCACCTATAGTTTCTTGGTCCCCGACCTCAACCTAGGTGATGCGCTTGACCTCCCGAGAATATCGTCACATCTCCTAGTCCAAGCAGCATGGCCACAGTATCTTGGCTCACATACAGAAACCACGAAAATATCTTTTCCAAAATAGTCTATATCTCTTTGAAATCTCTTTTCAAAACCATTTTATATTCCTCAAAGGTCAACAAAATCAACGCACTAGGTGTCCACAATAGAGCACCATTGGTGACCCCCAATCCACCTCAATATTGGCAAAACAATCCAATCCAGCAAAACCATCAAAAACACATTTATAAAACAAACTTGGGCCTAGTTTGGCATTATGAAATGGAAAAGTCAACCAAACTTGGGCTCAGTGCATTAGATCGACAGATCAAAATTCTCACGGTTGGTCAAAATTCCCTAATTCAGTAGACTGAAAATGTCTAGTCGACCAAACTAGGCAATCTATCAATATCCAAGGCTCCTAGAATGGCAGACAAAATGAATTCGATCGACCAAACTAGAGGTCAAGGGGACAATTCTGAAAAAAAATTGGCATACTGGCCAAATATGACAAATTGAATTTTGAGATTACTAAAAAATGGTCGAAGCCCAAGCCTGCTTGATTGTCCAAATGGGAGTGAGGGACAGATCCACCAAACAAAATCTACAAACCATGAATAAAACACGGGACTTAAATGCATGAGTCTACTCTAAAATCACACAAACAAAACCAAAATCCATACATCATAACGTAAGATATAAATTTGCAAAGCTAGAAGGGTTGAAATGACCCAAAACACAACCACTACCATAAATTGCCATTAAAGCCTCAATAAATCACCAAAAATTCACAATAAATTCTAGAAACATAAATTTAACTAGGTTTCATGCATTCCTAGGATTTTTTTTACCAATTTCTAGCATTTCTATACAAAATGTGAGGTGTGTACTTTATGATAATCGTCGGCTGTCCATGCGCCCTCCGATGATCACCCCAACCTTCGGCCTTCCTCAGCTACTCCTCGAACTCTCTTGATGTGCCAAGGGAGAAGTTTGAAGTCCTTTGACAAACAGAACACCACTGCACCACCTTCACCTCTCTCTCTCTCACTCTCTGTCTCTCTCCCTCACTCTTACGCACCCTGTGTTGGGGAAAGGAGGAGAATGAAACGGGAAGGAGAGGAAGGGGATGGAATGCCACGGGGAGGAGGTGAAATAAATGGCAGGGGATTGGAAGGAGCAGAGTCATGTCAGAGAAGCCTCCGTCTCTCCTCCTTTTTTAAACACACAAGAAGAGTTAGATACGCATGCGCTCAACAACCAAATGCATGCACCCACTTTCTCGCATGTCCCTAGCCAAACCACCAACCTCAAAACACGAGGCTAACCACACAGCACACCTGCACGTCCATGCACACAGGAGTATAGGCATAGTACCACCACTAAAGGACAAGGCACAAAGCAGGCCAAATAGTGGGACTCAAGCACAAAACCACAAAATTATTGAAATGGCCTTGCACTAGTAACACCCATCCATTGTAAAATTCATTAAAATGTATATTTACAATCAAATGAATTTTTAAGGGTTACATATTACCTCCTTAAGAAAGTTCGTGTTATTACAAGGCCTCCTCCTCAGGATCTGAAGTCGAAGGCCTCCACTCACGTGACGGCACATTCTGCTATTGCCAACACTCGTGTTGCCCAGAGCAAATTCACACTTCAGGAGGTCGAGTACGATGAGTACCGATGATGGTTTGAGTGGGTCATGAATAGGGGTGCAAACGGATACGGTATATCTGTATCCGTATCCGTTTATGAGCGGATACGGATATCCATATCCGCCTAGGAGCGGATACGGATACAGATACGGATATGGTTTTTTGAATTTGAACGGATACGGATACGGATATGTCTTTTGAATTTTCAACGGATACGGATACGGATATCCGCATATATATATATAGACAACTTTGTATATCTTAACATCT